>VWZF01001080.1:623809-671633 GCA_013396755.1 Sclerurus mexicanus
CCCCCCCCGCCTTCACTTTTTCGTGGTCCTTGTGTGTGTTTCAGGCCTTCAAGGAAAAGTTGCAAACTCCCGAGCTGTTGCTGCTGTGAGGGAGCAGGTGCCTGGAAGGAGGGAGCGATGTAGGAGGTGCCCGGGCTCAGGGAGGTTCGGGGGATCCATGGAGAGGGGCTGGGAATGGCAGCGCTAGGCTGGCCGGCCCTCGCGGGGTGTTCAGGGCAGAGGCTCCGGGCCCTCCCTCCGCAGGGAAGGGCGATTGATCACGCTGTTTAATTTTTATGACAAGAGAAACAACAACAGCAACAACAACAACAACAACAAAAACCAAAAAACCAACCCAAAAAGCCGGCCCAAAAGTGAAGGAGAAAGCCCAGCCCAGCCCCACGCCAGCTGCCCCAGGATGGAGTTGGAGTAGCCAAGCCCGGCTGGACGCTGGGACGGGTTGGCGCACATGAAGAGACTCCCCGAGTGGTTTGGCTTCGCGAGGAGATAAGGCCAGTGGAGCTCCATGTTTATAAAGGTGGGCCGCGCACGATGAAACCCAACTTCTCTCAAAGTGTAGCACATCTTAATTTCTCTGGCCAAATGACAGCTTGACCCAGTTGTTGTCCAGTCGAAGGGCGGGTTTTTTTATTTCTTTTTTTATATTTTTTTCTTCTTTTGAATGTCTCTCTGTGGCGCGCCAGCCAACGCAAAAATGATGGCGGCTTACAATGGCGGTACGTCTGCGGCAGCAGCAGGTCACCACCACCACCATCACCACCCCCTCCCTCCCCTCCCCCCTCCTCCCCTGCACCACCACCACCATGCCCAGCACCACCTGCACGCGGGCTCGGCGGCCGCGGTGCACCCGGTGCAGCAGCACGCCTCCTCGGCCGCCGCCGCCGCCGCGGCCGCCGCCGCCGCAGCGATGTTGAACCCAGGGCAGCAGCAACCCTACTTCCCATCCCCGGCCCCGGGCCAGGCCCCCGGACCCGCTGCAGCAGCCCCAGCTCAGGTACAGGCTGCAGCAGCCGCTGCGGTCAAAGCGCACCATCATCAGCACTCACAACACCCACAGCAGCAACTGGATGTCGAGCCGGACAGACCCATCGGATACGGAGCCTTTGGTGTTGTCTGGTGAGTAGAGGCAAGAATGAACCAGTTTCTCCTTGTCATTCTTTACCTGAGCATAATTCATCACTGGTCTTGTCATTTGAATCAGAATACTGGAAAGCTGCTTAGTACGAGCTTTTTTGCTGGTTCTTCTCTGTTCTTAGAAAGTTGCTTTGCTTGTTTGTGATGGCACAATGAGGATTGGAGTGGTGAGGAGCCACCTCTGACCAAGAGCCCACCCCACTGTTCTCCTCTGAGACAATGCAGCTTGTTTATGCCATTTCAGTACCTTTCATTAGAGTGTGCATCTGTGCAGCTAAGCCGTGCTTCCTAAAATTTCAGGTTAACAAATGAGCATCAGAATATTCATTTTGACCTGACTTCAGAGTCAGAAATGAAAAGCGTATGAAAATGTCTTCCGTGTTCAGTCACCTGTCAAGATCTTTGTCTTGGCGGCGGTTTGACCCGCGGTAGTGCTGGCTGCTACCTGAAACAGCACAGCTGAACTTTGCTCCCCTCTCAAAAATGGAAATGGGATTTCCTGCCTCGCTGTAGCGCTGCCTCCGGCCCTTTTATCCCCTGGCTGTGTTTCAGAGGAGCCTGTCAGCGGAGTGGAATCTCTTCTCATGCGTTTTGTGACCACCTTAGTGCCATGTATGTAGTGACTGCCCTTCAGGAGCCCTGACACAAAGCTGGCAGGAGTCTTTCATGTATATATATATATATATAGGGTGTTTTTTTGTTTATAACTGTTAGTCGGTTTGCTGTGTTCTGAGCCATCCTTGGCAGCACGAAGGCTGCTGGGGGTGTTCTGGAGAGCAGGCGCCGTGCACTTCCTGCAGCACAACTGCGAAGTTTGCAGCTGTGCGTCGTGTCCTCAGTGCTGAGCCCCTGTGGTGCCCCAGGAGTTTTGCTTCAGGCTCTGCCTGTGCTGCAGCTTCACCAACAGGAGTTTTTCCGCGGCCGGGTCAGGCTGTGCCGGCGCACAGAGGGCTCAGCAGGACAGGCCTCAGGAGAACAAACCCCTTGTCCCTTTGGCCCAGCGCTTCCAGTTGGCCACACATGACCAGCCCGGTGCTGGCACTAAAATGGTGCTTTCTGAGGAGGCTGCAGGAGCGAGGGACAGGTCAGTGTTGTGGTTGGTCTCGTGTCCTCTCTCTCAGAGCTGGGGAGTTAATTTGAACGCCGAGTGCTCCCCGTCGGAGGGGAGCTGTTGTGCAGTCAGCACTGCCATGCTCTGCCTGTGCTACAGCATTAAAAAGTGGATGTAAAAGAATGAAAACTGACAGGGAATCTGCTGTAAAAAAGTATCTGAAGATATTTCCATCTGTATATTTTTTGATAAAGTCTGGAGTTTTTAACTTAATTGTTACAGGCTTTGCTTAGATTTAGGTTGTTATATAAGATCAGACCTTGCTACTGTGTTTGGTACTGGTGTTTTGTTTTCCTGTGTGTTTCCCAGGGCTTTATTTTTTCAGTTCTATTTGCTAAAAAATAAAGTGCAGAGAGAGATCTGCTTCCATAATATTCAGTAGAATGAAAGGTCACGCTTGCATATTTAAATATAATATCATTAAGAGTGCCAAGGGGAAAAAGGAAGTGTGGAGAGAAGGGTCTGACTGACACCAGGCAGGACAGTGCCATCCCAAGCCCCTGACCAGGCACCTGTGGCCACCCAACAGGAACTGCCCCTGGGGGACTGTGCGTGCAGAGCTGCATCTGCAGCTTTAATTGAAGGTAACAACAGCTTGGGAAAAAAAACACCAAAGGGGGAGGGTGTTAAGTGAAAGCAGAAGCTGAGAGCTTGGATTCCTCTAGCAAAGCTGGGTGCACTGGCTGAGGATGTCATTGGTGGAAGTGAGTTCCTCTTTGCTCACGTGTGTTTGAATTCAGTGGTCGCTGCTCGACTTTTGGCATTTCTTAGTAACTTCTGCCAGTGAGTGCAGGCTGAATTTAGGAGCCTGTAAGAAATAATTAGACTGAATTTTAGTTTCATCCAAAATGCGGAAGAATGCCTGCGTAATTGAATTTTAGCTATGTGAGATAACGCGACTGAACATAAACATTGACTGGAGTATTTATAGTTTGAGGTGACTTGGACATGAGAAATGTGCACTTGGGTCCAAGTGTGACACAGAGTTCACAAGGCCTGAGCTACTTTGGAGTGAAGATTCTGTTGTTTGTTGGTGTCTCTGAGCATGTATTTGCACTAATAGGTAACTGAAGAGTTCCTGTCGATGCTTCTGACAGAAATGGATGTTATTTCACAGACAGCAGGAGTATTTGCAGAAGTCTTTTGTCTTCTACCCTGGTGTGTCATTGCACTGTCTGGAAGGTGCAGGTGACCCTGCAGCTCAGTTCAAGCCTCAGACGAGCGATCAGTGTGTGCTGTTGTGCTTCCCGTTACCTCACCAAGAGAGATTTTCTCTTGGCAGTTGAATTAGCATTTGTCATTAGTTCATTTGTCTGGTTCTCAATGATGTTTTGGGGGAGCTAATGTGCTGCTGGAGTTTTTCACTCGTGAAGAGCCAAAGCCTGGTGCTTCAGCACTTTCATTATTAACTCCTGCAGGCGGGTGCTGCTGCCGCTGTGTCTCTGCACACAGGCTGTGTCCTCGCTCATCTGGGCACCATTTCCTTGGATATCAGCTGTCCCTGGCACGACATCTGTAGTTTTCCAAGTGAATCTAACCCCAGCTGGCAAAGCAGAAAAGAGTCTCTTGAACAATCAGCCTTGACCCGCTGTATTTATCTGTATTTCTCCGTTCTCATTGTGCTGTAACGTGGTGTAAAGGTGTGCAGTGAGTACAGTGCTGAGCTTGGGGTCCTGAGCTGGGCTGAGGGGTTGCTGAAGCAGGGATGGGTGTGCAGGGACCTTCCCTCTCCTGCAGGTTTGCTTCACCACACTCTGGTTTGGCAAATTGCCACGAACTGAGTCTCGTTCCTCATTTGCCAAATCCAGAGCAATTTGCTCTTGGAGTATTCCCTGCACACATGTTTGTAAAGGGCTGAAAAAAAATCCAGATTTTAGTGTCAGCGACAAGATCTGTCTGCACCCCGTGTTTCAGACTGCAGGGCTGAGTTTTGGAAGTCTTCTGGTCCAAGAATAAGGAGCTGTCCTTTAGAGAAGTGCTCCCAGTTTTGCTGGGGAGACATGCTGCTGCCATCTGGTGGGATTCCTAAAAAAATAATAATAATGATAATAGAAAAATATATCCATTGAACTTGCTAAGGCTGATAGGTTTGGAGTGAGGTGTAAAGCCTCCGTCCTTCTGCAAGAGGTGCTCGTGCTATTCCCACGCAGGATTCCTGGGCAGTGAAGAGGAACCCAACTTCTGGGGAGGGAGACTGGGAATAATGATTGTTGTTGCCGATTCAAGCTGGTAACACTGCTGCTGAGATGTTATGGAAACGTCCTGTTGTCTGGGATATGTTTGCTCCTGTGAGACAGGAAACTATGACCCTTTAAGGTGTGGGAGGGTAGTATTTGTCTTGTGTATGTCTTACCTTTGAAAAGTTACTGTTGTTCATCAAAGACTGTGAAACCAATCTGTCTTAATGTCAAATCTGTGTTAAAAAGCATCTCTGAGGCAAAGCTGTTGTAAGTACCAACAGAAAAAAGTATCTGAATTATTGGTTTTTTTTTAAATTCCTGATGTATCCAGTTTAAAATTGCAGTGGGATTTTTAATGTACTTGCTTCTAATCCCTTTTATTCAGGAGGTCACACAGCAGTACAATATTCCAAACAGTATGGCTGTTGTTGTTGTGACAGGACATCATGTACAGGCTGTCATAACATTAAAATTCAGAGATAATTTAGCCTAAATCTACCCTTCATTCCTGGCCTTCAGAGGCCTGAAAAACACTGAAGTCATTGCTCAATAAAACCCAAAAGACTGTTGCATACAATGGGTTGTTGCCTGGACCCTGGAACTATTTTAAGAGGGTTTTATCCCGGCACTGATACTAAGCACAGCAGCAGGAAAGACGTTTCCAGGATAAACCGATAATCTCCTGTTCCTTTAAAGGAACGTGTCCTGCTGAGCAAGGATGCAGTGGGGATAATGTGTTTGGGACAAAATTGCTCGAATGTACACTAGGGGGAAAAAAAGATGTTACGGGTTCAGAAAAGTCTGAATAGTGGCAGAAGTTCCCCTTCTGCTGTCTGATATTGCTGCAAACCACAATGATGTTTTGCATAGCTAATGCACATAAAGAGGGAAAAAGCCCAGGCTGGTCAGCAAGAGAAGTTTAGCAAAAGTTGAATTACAGAAATGTGTTTTATGAAACACATTCAGACTTTTGGAGGGAGAGGTTTTTTTCCTTAGCTGAAGCTGTTTGTATCATGGTCTTTTCCCAGTCCCTCAAACCTCACCTGTTAGCAGAAGACAGGACTTGACTGTCAGGAAATGTCACCTGTCAATTAACATTTAGGTGGACAGTTGTTTGCTTTAAACTATTTAATGTGACATTTTGTAATAGCCCAAAGTGACTTTTTTGTTATTGATCAGAAAAATACAAAAGAACTCAAGTTTATCCTGGCACCCTCGTTGTGAGACTGAGCAGAAATGGTGAACTGTGAGCAGGTATGTCCAAGGGGTGGGATGGAATATCCACCAGAATTGGATAAAGAGGCTCTGGGAGGAGCAGTCCAGGCCAAGATCCCTACAAACATTCAAACTAAAGACCAGTCAAAGAGCCTTTTAAAGTTACAGCTGGCTAAGATGTAGCAACAGTGTGAACCAGGAATATAACTGAGGGTTTTTCTTGGGAGGGGAAAACATCTACTGTGTGGTATGTTGATTTTTGGTGCTGAATTTGCTTTTAGTAATGGGCAACAAAAATGTTTAATAAATAAAATTAACAGAAATAGTTAAAAAGAAGTTCTTTCAGGTTGTTTGGGGGACTTGGCTGGCAGTATTCCTGTTTTAAGTATGAAGCTTTTCCATTCATATGATGTGTCTGCTTTGCTTATATAGACTGTAACAGAAAATGGGAGCAGAGGTTTCCAGTTGGAAAGGATTCCCCCTGGCTGGTTGTTCTAGTCCAGTATGCAAACACTTTCATTAGGAGCTGTGGTAGAAATGTTGTTCTCACTGCCTGACTTTGCAGGTGACAGGTTTAGGGGATGTCACCGTCGAGTCCCTCCACTGCCATGGGCACCACACAGGAGCACTGCTCTGAACACTGGCTTTTTGGGGGTTTGTGCTGGTTTTGATGGGATGGAGTTAATTTTCCTCCTAGTAGCTGGTATGGGGCTGTGTTTTGGATTTGTGCTGAAAACAACCCAGGGCTGTTCTTGTTGTTGCTGAGCAGTGCTGACACTGTCCTGTTCCTCAGCCTACTGTGAGGAGGCTGGGGGTGCACAAGGAGTGGGGAGGGGACACGAGGGGATGCCCCAGGCCCAGGGGATATTCCAGATATTCCATGTGGCATCATGCTAGGGGAGGAAGGAGGAGGAGGATATATGGAATGGTCGCATTTGTCTCCTCCGTTGCCACCATGCAGCTCTGTGGGGCTGAGCTGCTGGCTGGGGTTAAACCACAACAGTTTTCCACTCTTTGTGTTCTACTTCAGTGAGTTTTTCTGTTGTCCTGGGTGTCTGATGCAGATAGACATTGATTTCATAAGGAAGGGACTGAGTCGTTTTTATCCAGTTATTTCTTGGAGGAAACCATGAGGATGCCTAAGGCAAAGGAGGCAGCAGTGGCCATGGGCACGTTGCAGAGCAGTGGGGATTGGGTTTCACACTCACCAGCACAATGGAAGGAGCTGCAGGTGATTATCTTGGATCACTATGTCAGTATTTTTTACAGGATTGCTTTATCTAAATTGGATTCTGACTCTATTTGTGAAGAAATGTAGTAGAACAATGACCTTATTCAGGTTTTTTTTTTTTTTAATATGGGAAATTTTGCAAAGCTTATATGTTTAAGTTGAGTGTTTTGGGGTTTTTTTTTCAAATTTCCTGAAAAGAAAAATTTTGTTAACATTTAAATGGCTGTTCCACAAATGGAGTGAATTAAATGAAATGGATATAATAACTCCTTGCATTGAAATTAAATGTTGGGATTAGGTGAAATTCTATCCAAGTAATATACGAGATTGTTCATTATTGTCTCGTAAGATGATGTAAGAAGAAAGGAATGTGGAGAACATTTTTTTTTCCCCTCAAAGTTGGGCGAGGACCATTTGGGATAAATTAGTTCACTGTAAATTATGCCAAGGTCAGCATTTCACAGGTCACTTGAAATGCAAGTTGCTTTGCAGCACCTGCAGACCTTGATGTTGTTTGTATCCACACAGGACTGGATGCCGATAATCCAGTTAGATCCTGGTAGCATTTGGTGTTTTCTCCTTTTTCCTCTGAATTCTGCAAATCTAACAGCTTGTGACTGGATCTCAGTCTAATATTAATTTTCCAGAAGACATATTTCAGATGTTCTTTTCCTCCCCCCCCGCCCCACGTTCATCTCTTTTTAAGAGGGTATTTAAGTTGTCGAGCTCCCTAATGCGAAAGGTGTTTGTGCAGGGCTGGAGGTGTGAGGGTGCAGCCCAAGCTGTGGATCCCCCCGAGCAGGAGATAAAGGCAGTGACAGGAGTGTGGGGAGGCTGCTGCCTGTGCCTGGGCTGCTTCGTTTCTTGGGGAGCGACGGGATTGAGAGAGAAAGCAGCTTTGGGCAGGTAAAGTAGAGGAAGCCTCTGGGATAGGTTTGAAGTGTTTTTTGATGACTTGTAATGGTTGTATATGGGTCTCATGTATCTTTAATCCTCTGGAAAGTTCTGCGTTCTGGTTTGGAGTAGGTAACGTGCAACTGTTCTTGAGAGAAAGGCTGGCTCAGAAGTGCGTAGAGCTTAAGCGGAGTTTGTGTTCGTTAATATAATTGGTAATGTTTTTTAAAAGGCATATTAAAAATCCAGGAAGAACTTTAAGTGCCAGAAAATCCCACAGTAGATGCTGTAAGTTTGGCTTTATGAGGAGTCAGAGTGACTGTTGCATCCAGTTTTATAAAAGTAGACCTCTGAGTGAGGTAGGAGATGCTTAAATGGAAGTGGCCTATGACAGGCAGTACAAACATGTATGGAAAGGACCGAGCCTTGTGGGGTTAATGCATTTATTTAGTGATAATAGTTTTTGACTGTAATCAGCAGAAATTGCAGAGAGGAAGTACAGAGACCAAAATGCTGCTCAAACGCCAAACCCGCCAGAATAATCTGGACTTCATTTTAGTGTTTAAAGCTGCATCTTCTTTTGTTATGTGAGAGTGATGGATAAATGAAGGCAAACTTATATTAGTCTTGATATGAAACAACTTCCATGGCTACAGCTGACTCTGGAATATGGCCATGCCTTTAAAAGTGCTTAGTAAGAATTTGAGCTTTAATCTTGAGGGCTGTGGCAGAATCAGTGTGTCCCGCTAGTTCGTTCTTTAATTTCCTGATGTGGTGTTTTTTTATGAAGGCTTGGAAGCGTTTGTGTGTGAGTGGAATTTTTATGCTCTTTATGCTTTTAGATATAACACCAGAATGGTTATAGCAGAATCACTTTGTAGAATAAATCTTCTCTTGTTTCTTTGATTTTCTTAAAACATGGTATGATGGTATTTATTTGAAAAAAAAAAGTAAAAAATCAATGTTTACTATTCAAGAACTCTTACCGGGAATTTTGTGGAAAAGTAAAATATACTGGAAACCTAGGAATGTAGAGAAGGATTTTCTTTCCCCCATTCTCTTTCATATGCAAATACATTTTAGTAGGTGCAAAAAAAAAAATTGCTCACCAAATTTTCATCCTAAATCTGTTCCTGGTTCATGGTAGTTTGTCTCCATTATCCAAGCACCACTAAACGATGCTCTTAAGAGTTTCCTTCATTTTGAAACCTTGGAATGGTGTCAGGGCAGAGCCTGTGCTTACTGGGACCAGTAAACCTGGGGATGGTAGTGAACTGGTGGCCAAGGAGTTATCCAGACTTTGATCTAAGTTGCTGTGTTTTCTCTGAAGAGCAGCTGACTCTCCCCTCTCCCTTGACAGTGTGCATGGAGTTTGTTACTGCAGATGATGCATTTTATTATTTTATTTAATATAAATTTATGTAACTATTGAAGAATGTGTGTCTATGAATAGCAAAACTCATTCCATAAAGGCAGTGGCAATTTTCAGCACTGAGCAGTGTTCTTCCTGTGTTGCTGAGGTCTGTGCTGGCACTCATGTAGCTGAGGGAGGAGAGTCTGCTGCTCTGGGGCAAGGGCCTTTGCTGCACTAAAACCCATTTTATTCACCTTTAGCTGTTTTGGTTCCTGATTAATGGGTTACTCTATATTATGAGAAATACTGAAAAAGTCCATTTTGAACCCCTTGATTGATGTAGGGCACTTCTGTTTGGAGTAGAGCTCACAGGTCACTGACTTGTGAGCACAAGAGTGTGTTTCTGCCTTTTAACTGAGTACCTGTTTGGCTTCCTCCTGCCTTGGTTTTTAAAGGCCCTTGGCAGCCCATGCGAGACTATTCGAAAGCCCTAAATAAGAGCTTTTTCCCCCCAGAAATTGGATGGTGACAGAACAAAAGCATTGTTCTAAAGGCTGTTCCCATCTAGAAATACAACTTCTCTCTGGTGTTTCTGTAAGTTCTGCTTAGCTTGTTTACTTCAGAGAAGTTCTTTGGAGGGAGGATATCTTACAGGGAAGGTTTTTGGGACAGGGAACAGGATGTGTTGTTATTCCCAGACTGATGGCAATCCATGTTTCTTAATTTTATTAATTCCTAGGCTAGTTTTTTTTGGTTAAACGAAGTAGAGAATTTCCTGAATCTCCCAGTGCTTTCTGACTCTTCTCTGTTCTCCCTGGTGTGTTTGAAGTCCTCTGGACCAGACCTCCTTGATGTTGATTTGTAGCTTGTGGGTATGTCGATGAAGCAAAATTATTCTTTTTGTTATTGTTCTGACTGATGAAAAGGACATGGATGAAATAGGTCATGGAAAGCCATAATATTCCTCAAATGGATGTGCATAATGCAGGACTGCCCAAGGTCACACATGTAGGCTGTGGTGCATGGAGTGTCCCATCCTCAGTCACTGCTGTGGGGAAACCTGCTCTGGACTCTTCATGTACATTTAAAAAAAATAAATACAGTCAAAACAATACAAGAAGAATTGAGATGCTATTTTTGGGGCTTGTTTTAGCCTCCTGTTCAATTCGCATTTTTCAAGTCATGAGTCCTGTTTCGGTGGCAGGGACGTATCAGAACAGACAGGAACAGACCCAAAAATGAAGATCTGCCAATAGTTTTGTTGAGAGCACATGTCCTCCAACTCAGTTCTCAAAGCTGCTGTTGTTAACCTAATGTGCAGGTAAAGAACAGTGGGTTATGTTTTCCTCTGATTCAGCATATGGAAATGAAAAAAATAAACCACCACCAAACACAGAACCAACCAAGGGTTGTTCAAAATAAAACTATCCAGCCCTTAAAGTGAAATAGTGAGAGTGAGTAATAACTGACATCTACTTTATTTGTATGTCTAAATTCAAATTGTCGGGGGCAGAAGCTCCCACATAATAATTGCTGTTAATTTAAAGGGGCAGTGCTGCTCTGTCAGTGCTGTTTCACCAGCGAATATTCACATCATGAACAAAAAAATGTGAAATGAAGACCTGCTAGAATGCTTTTCAGGTTTAAATCTTAAAGCCATTAAAAGTTTCCATTTATGATTTGGCAGAGCAAGAAGTTATTGTAAATCCAGACTGTTTGTGGAGAGGGAGAGTCTGTGTGTGTGCTGGGGAATCCTTTTGTGCCAGTGACTAAAGCAAGACCAGCCCAGATCCTTGTGCTGCCAGTCTTTGTGCACCACTTTTCTAACAGCGAGTGTCCTACAGCAGTACTGAGGCAAAAATAAATTAAACCCCCCTGTTTTACCATAAGTCATCTGATTTGATTGAATAGAGTAAGAGTTCGACCTTACAGCTTAACGAAAAGCAGTTTTTAATTATGAAGTGGAAGGTAGCTTTTATTTGTTTTTTCAATTATTGTAGATACCTCAAGGTATCAAAGTGCTTTTCTGAGCATATTTGCTCATTGATTGCACTTGAAAAGTGGGGATTAAGGACTTCCACTGGGCTTTTGCTGGCAGGGCATGGACATCCTCACCCAGGCCCATAAGCAGAGCTTCCCTTCTGCCCCTGCTGAAGGAGCACAGCATTTATGTTCTTTAGGTTGGATTGTGTATTGTTTTCAGAAGCAGTTGAAGAAAAGTAGGTGAATGCTGACAGAATCGGGACCAGCTTTGACCTACTTGTGGCTTTTCCTCTGATCTCTGTCTTGTGCATGTCACCTTATCATTTTTAAAATACTGTTTATTCATCTGAAACCTCATCTAAAACATTGAGAACTGACAGGTGTTTGGTAATTTGAATATTAAATGTATATATCATCACTCCCACAGTTGTTCCCAAGGAGATTTTGTCACCTATCATATAACCCAGTAAAGGGAATCCTTCTGTAATCGTTTTTATTTCATCCTGAACTGTTGTTTAAACTTTGAGTTTCAAGTGTTTTAGAGCCATTAATTTCATTTGCCTGGAATTGTACCCATGGTAGTTATTCCATCTGTTATCACAAGGTTTTTGGCAGACTCAAATAGAGAAACATATATTAGGATTTTCAGGTCACTTCGTGGAGATCACTAAATACAGCTGTGAAATGAGGAGATGAGACAGGAGCCCTGCAGGTCAGACCTCAGCATTTCCGTGCATGGAATTGTGAAACCAAATCGACTGCATTGTAGGATGTCAGTGAGCTTTGTTTATAACAATTCACTTGGGGGTTTTTTTGGGGAGGGAAGAGGAAGAAACACACTTTGCTTGCAGATCTTTTAATATTTTAAACAGTTCTCTGAGGTGGCACATTGTGGATGAGTTTCAAAGGAGAGGAAAAGGCCGAGCATCACTGACCCTGTGCTGTCCCCTTGAGCAATCCAGGTCTGGAGAGGTCACCTGGCCCCGGCACCATGACATGAACAGGCTTGGTTCATTTACCTGAAAATGTAAATTTTGCAGATTTTACAGTATTTCAGACGTTTGAGTGGTAGCCAAACGACCTCTCATAGCAATTCATTGGTTACACGTCCTGCTCCTGCAGATGTGAAAGCATTTTAAACCGTCTCGTCTCGCTCCCAGCAGGCTGGTCATTCAGAGGTGCTGTTCACCTCTCCACTTTGGTGTGTCGCTCTAATGTCTTCCTATTTCTGAAACTGCCTTTTGACTCTCTTGAAAAGGAGTGGTTATGGCTCCGGTGTAATTGAGACTGTCAAGGAAATAGGTGGAATTTTTACAGCACCGTGAGACTTGATGGTATGTGACAGAGGATCGTTCACTGGTCCGTGGTAATGGGAGACTGATGTGTCTTTAAAATCCCTGGTCATAAATAGAAGCCTGATTTAAAAAAATTTTTTCTTCTTCTTTGCAATGTTGTGGGTCTTTCTTAAATCTTCATTAACGTATACTGAAATAAAAAGCACTTCTTTCATGTTCCAGAAGTACCCCAAAACCTTAAAGCATCTTGTAGACTTTTGGACTGTAGAGGTTATGAATTTATTTATTTCACACTTATGTTTTGACATGTCCCTTCTGTTCCTACAGTAATGCAGAGAACGAATGACTGGGCAGGGTGGATCACATTGAAATCTTTCCGTAGAAAATAAAATTGCAGCAGTTTACAATAATTTACAGGAGTAAAATGTGCAGAGGAAAACCTGCTGTCCTTTGCCTTGTGTACAACAGGATGTGGCTGTTAATGTAGCTGGGCCTTTTACCACCCATGTCAAATTACCTAAAGGATGATCTTGAGTTTGAGTGGCCGTTCTGAGGAAAGCTGTGTTGTCTTGGAAAGAGGCAGCGCTGCGAGAATTTGTGTCACATGGACTGCTCCTCTGGCTTTCAGCTCTTTGTTTTGGTTTGTTCGTAGTGGAGGAGTTGAGACCTCTCTGGTTGACATTTACTTTGGCCATTGTGAAGTGTTAGGGTTGGGAATTACAGTATCTTATAGGCTTAATGCGTATTTTAAATAATATTTTCAAGTTCTGTGATTCTAATATCTGCCTCTGTGCAAGACAGGTAAATAAAATACTGTTATCTAAAATAATCCGAGGCAAAGGAAATGGAAGAGATGGTGTCAATTACAAAGCATTCAGAGTTGTAATTCTGTGTGCTGTATTATTGTAATAACCAGAAAAAGGGATGTGGGCAGGATAAGTTGAAACTTGAAAGGTCAGTAAATAAGATTTGCCTTTTCCAGGTAAAAATCTTTATGAATGTTCAGAGATTTATCATCACTGCAGAATTTGGACAGATGAATATAAATAGCAGTAATTCATGAAATTAAAAGGCACCGTGGGCCTCAAACATATATACATATACAAATATTTTAAAAGTCCTGAGGCTTAATCCTTAAACAACAGATACAACTTTTTCCCTTGGAACCACTGGAGTGTAATTACTTGGAAGCACTGCTTTTCTCATGTGCTGGGAAACAGCCAGACATGACTGTGGTGAGAAAAGGAGTGTCTGAGACAGGGCAGATTTCACCTGGAAGGTGAAAGCGTTGAGGTGTCACCTGCGATGAGCGGCCGGGCTGCTGCACGGGGATTGTGGTGGGACTTCGCTGGAGTGATGAGGCAAACAGGAGTTCAGTCACTGTTTCTTGTGGTTTTGTGCTGTCCTGGTGCCTCCACACTGGGGAGAGGGTGGTGGGAGGATGTGAGGGGCAAGGGAAAGCTGATGGTGAAAGCTCAGGTGCTGCGGGTGGTTGTTGCAGGAAATGAGGTGTCTGTCGAGAGGATGTGACCGGAGACCTTATTAACCTACTTTGCTCTGGAGGTGCAGAAATACTCCAGGAACTGTGCCAAGGCCTGGAGGCTTGTTGAACGTGGAGAAGGTTTCTCATTTGGGTTTTTCTCGGTTTGCTGGTGGGAATGGGAATAGAGGTCAGTGAATGGGGGCAGGAATGCGCATGTAATTGTGGTATACGCTTTAAAAATTAAGTACAAAAATACGTGGAGCTTTATATGTTTATTGGGCATGTTATTTATTTATGAACGTTTCAGACCTTACAGAGCTATGCCACTGACTGAAAAAAAAAATTGTTTTTATGGAATTAAAAACTGTATCTGAATAAATGTCATGTGTAGTGTAATAACTTATTGTAGCTGTGGCTCGTTTAGGCAGTTGAGAAGTGAATAAAAAGGTCTCAAGCATAGCCAGAAAATTTTGTGCAAATGGGGAAATAAACTTGTTTTGGAAAGCAGTTTCAATTTTAAGCTTCCATGAAGGAAGACAAATTAAACATTTTTAAAGATATTAACCATAACAGTATCCCTTTAATTTTCTCTCCTTTCTTTTAAGTAAGATACTCTGAATCACTTTTTGTTCAAGGAGACAGATTTCTTGCAGTAATCAGTTTTGCTTTTAGCTCTGATTTGTAAAGAATAAGTGATAATGGCGCACATGCTGGAGGGTGTGATTAGACCCGACGTTAAAAGGCTTTTTTAGGACATGGATGGTAGGAAAAGGAGCTCTGGAGAGGTCTGCGTTTGGCAGCTGAGCAGGACTGGGTGAAGCATACCTTTGAAGTGTGGTAGGGAAAACAAGACGCTTAACCCTTTCCCATAAAATACCTTCTAGTGGAAATTAAATCTGGATGCTTTCTTCAGGCTCATCTGAAAGTTCTCCATGAGATCTCTCAGCTTGCATTCAGGCAGCTGTTTCCCTGGACGGATCTTGTACCTCTAAAAAGCCCAACTCTCGAGGACATGTGTTAGAAAGACTTGGATATTTGGAATAACTTACAGGTTTTTTGAAGTGCCTTTGGGTACCGTGGAGTATGTTGAGAGAACTTAATGAAATGCTGAGAATGCACACTGGTAGTAAGTTAATTAAATTGCCTTTTTTGTAGTCTTCTTAAGCAACGTATTTTCTGTTCAGTATCTTTGCAATACAAACAAACTGTTCAAATGCAAATTCCTGCATGCAAAACCTACTTGACTTGCCTAAATATTGGGAAAATATTTAGCAGGTGGAATATATTTTTATAGATTCCAGATGTCTAGAAGTGTAAGAAGTTTTTACTGTTGAATGTGAACACCTTGACCCAACTTTTATCAATCGATATCAAGACTGTCAGAGACTTCTTGTGTAGTTAATATCAAGTGGTCAGTTGTGGGAGTGAGTCCTGGAGCTCGAGCCAAACTCCTGCAGCTGATCCTCAAGGATGGGTGAAACAAGGAAATGATCTGTTGAGCTCTTCTCTCTGTCCCTACACTCTTGAGTGGTTCATTTATTACTTTTACACTCACTGGACTTGACTGTCTGTGCCTCAAAGTTAAATCCAAGTGAAATCAAAGTTTTGCTCAGTAGTATCTCCTCAGCTCTCTTTTTCAGTTTGCTTTCATATCATCTCTCTCAAAATAAAGATTTTTTTTTTTACCCACTGTTAATATTTCATTTTAGTATCTTTGAAGTATTGCCAGCTGGAGGCTGCTGCAGAGCAATAGTGACCTGAAAATCATTAACAGCACATCCAGTGCTTAAATAGCTTGAAAAATAACAGCTGTTCTTTTTGATAATGTCTTCTAACAATGAAACCTTATTTTTCCATGCTTGTGTGCTAACATTTCTGCTGTCAGTACCAACTCTGCCTTAGTGGTTCCAACTCTTCTGTAGTGCAGCTACTGGGGCTTTTTGTAGGTAGTGGTTTGATGTGATGATTTGGAATTTTTTTGAAGTCCCCAAATTGCTGGTGTGAACAGGTGGCCACACTTTGCCTCTGCCAGTGTTTGTATTACATGTGTCTTGCGGGCCCTGATTAACTCCTCTGGAGAAACAGGTATTTAATATAGCTCATGGGGAAGATAATAAGAAATAATGTAATTTATCCCTAAAGTTGTGTTTGGGGCCACTGGTTGAGTGCAGGATCCACCTTTGTGCTGCTCCTCACTCCAGTGGGGAGTCATCCTTGGTTTTGGTGTGCATCCTTGGATTCAGCGTGCTTCTCTGACTTCTGCTTCTCCTTCAGTGCTGATGATGCTGTGACTGATCTCTTATTTCCATTTTTATTCTTCCTTAGTGGGGACGGGCCTCATGCTGTAAGTTTAGAGCAGCCTTTCAGAGAGCAGTAAAGTGAAGAGGACTGGGCACTGCTCTGATGTAATATTTTCCTCCTTTTCATAACATATCTGTGGGTGGCTTTTCCTTTAAAAAATTATAGCTGAAATGACTGTGAATATCTCCTTTAAACGGGATCGTATCAGCTTTTGCATCTCTCAGACAATGCATGTACAGCCAGAGGGTAAAACCCATTATAATGCCAGGCTAATTGCATGAGTGTGTATGCTAAAACTCTGGTGTTGTGAGAAATCCAACCAAAACAAAGCCTTGCTCCCTCCGGATGATCCAGCTCCCATTGCTCCTAGAGGGGAGCCCAGCTCGCCCCTGTGGCAGGACAGGGCACAGTGTGGTCTGTAACACAGCACGGCCTCTGGCTGGGCACACAGGGAGAAAAGCCTCGAGTGAAATTAAAAAATCAGGGTCCTCAAATCAGGAAATTGATTGTGTACAAGGAGGCTCCTCTTTGAGGTAGGTCTCCGCATTCACTGCTGGGGTGAGGCGCCTCTAGAGAAGCAGTTCATGTGTTACCCAAGAGCCCTTGAAAAGATATTAATCCCACCTCTCCCACTCCTTATTCACTAGGCAGAGCCAGTGGGACTGACTTAGATCCTCTTTGACATATGCTTAGGCTGCCATTGTTCTTGAACAAGCGTCTGTCTGTCTTCCCTTTGTCTCAGGGACTTGTTCCCTGCTCCCTGTGTCCCTGTGCCAGCACAGCTGTTTGCAGGACCAGAGCTGGCAGCAGCCATTCCCCAGGTCAGGGAGCCACGCTTGGAGCTTTGGACTGGAAAACTGACTGTTAGGCTGCTAAAGTTAGGCAAAACCATTTAGCATTTGAATAATTTAACTTCCATTAGGAATTGTCACAGAGCCTTAAAATGTGTTTGTTTTATGTGTGCTGGTGAACACTGGTGGGTCAGGAACCAGTGTGGGATGGTTCCAGATGGACTCTCCAGTCTGTGATCTGAGAAAATGCTGTTGTTAATAGGCAAGGTCACTGGAGAGTCCGGAACGTCACCTTTGTCCTGTCTCCCTGGTGTCTGGGTCTTCATGATAGTAAACTGTTAAAGCAGCTGCTCTGATTTGCTTAAAAATTCAGTCTATGTGTATACATTTGCTTTTTTCCTTCAGTAAGACATCCACTATAAAACGTATGTGCATACACTGTTTTATTTTCTTAATGATTTCACACTTATGTGCTTGCTTTTCTCACCTCTCTGCTCTGCTAAGCAGTAGTCCACTAAATGCTATAGATCACTTTTTGTTGTGTTTTGGTGGGGCTCAGTGCCTGGCAGTGATTCTACAGAGAACAAGATATTGGGTCTCATGGCCTGTTCCGTGTGCAAATTCTGTGTACCCAATCAAGCATTTCCCAGATAAGAGATTTGATAATTGCAAACCCTTTCCTTGCCCTTCTGCCTCAGTCTTTTGGGTTTGTGAACTTACCTAAGATTGTTAATGTCATCCGATACGCAGATGTATTTTGAGAAATGCCATGATGTGATTGATTGCAATACCGTGTACTGAAAAAGTGGTGTGTTGGTATCACATGCCCTTGAGTATGAGCTGCATTATTTGTTTAAAAGTGGTGTATCAAACATGCCTGGGTGAGCAGCTGAAATGCTGGTGGGACCAGGTCAGTTACATATCTCAGAGTAAGGCTTTCTGGAAAAGCCCGTGTGATTAAGAGTCAAGCAACTGAGGAAAAAAGTTCACTGACTAATAAGAAAAACTTGCAGAGTAATCCTATTAAATCCCCCTCCTTCTGGTAAGTTCTGATGTAAATTTATAGGTATTCTGTATGTGAAAGAAAGTTTGCTTCCCTTGTAGAACAAATTCTGTCAGCAGTTTCCCACACTGCCCCTGAGAACATTCTTTCATTATCTTGCTCCTGTGTAATAATTGCACGGAGCAATCACAAACTTGTTTTTCTACCAGTTGAAACTACAGAACAATGTGTATGCCTTGACCTGGATTCAGGGAGAGAAAAAGTCACTGTTGGCGAAGTCTCCACCTTGAAAATTTGCCATCAACATGGCAGAGAGTTGCTAAAGGCTTATAATGCGTAATTGAAACGCCTGAATGCCTGCAAGGATTCTTTGAGATAAGGATTGTCTTTGAAAACATTTTAACTAGAGGTCTGGATTGTGTCATTAATCCCTTCTGTAGTTCTATTACTCTTTAAAATAGTATTATTTCTGGCATGATTAGCCTGCAATGTAAATAGAAGCTGCAGGTTTTGTAAAATATCTTTTTCCTTGATACATTTTATGTCAGACTATTTCTTAAGCTTTTACTGTAGTTCTTAAATAAGACTTGTATGTTTATATTATGTATAATGAGCGAAACAAAAGGTTTCTGATGGCAGAAGAGTGGCCCTTCTGCACAGAGCACCCAGCACAATTCAGGGGGTACACTCCTGTTCCTGGCACTGGCCTTAAGCTCCTGGCAGGACCCAGGGCCTGCTCTCCAGCTGTGCTTGTGATCTGCTCCCCAAAATGCTCCCTCTTGCCCTTTGCCCCAGCTCTGTCACCTCGAGGGATGGGGGGCTTTGGGGTGACCCCACTCATTGTGTTCGGTGCTGGATTTCCCAGCTCTGGGTTGCTGTTCCCAGAATCATTCCTAAAGGCACAGTGAAAGCTGAACTGTCTTCCTTGATATTCCCTCACACTTCCAAGTTATATTTATTAACTTATTTTTTGCCCCATATCTATATATAATTTTTGCTCAGTTATTTTTGGTTTAAATCTTGGTCTCTGATCTCTTTATCCCCAGCTGCAGTTGGTGCTTAATAAGTGAAACCTTTGAGCCTTCAGTAGTATCTTGAAAGCACAGCCCTGGTGCTCTGCTGAGTGATGGATAACTCCTGCCTGCTGGGCCCTTTGCTGCGGGATTCACCCAGGCTGGAATGTCCTCACAAAGCAGAGGAGGGAATTGAAATGTGTTCTTCTGAGAGCAGCAGTAAGTAAAGCTGCCTTTCTAGCTGTTCTCTCAATTAGCTCCTAGGAGATTTTCCTGCTTTTCTAGTTTCTCTTGGGGATATGTGACCCGATAGCATATTGCTATAAATAATGATTTTACTAGTATCAAAGTAGGTACTGTACACAAACACAAAGCAACATGTTCGGCATCTTTTTTTGGATGCTGTAAATACCAAGTTTTCAAACAGGCTACTTTCTTTCTTCCTTTCCTGTTTCTGTTCTTTGGAATTCAGGCCTGACAGTTCTGATGTTCAGAACTTGGGCTGTTAGTTTTGTGCTGCCCCTTGAAGTGAAATTGCTGGTGAATGGCACAAAGCTCCCGAGGCAGGAGGTGAGGGGCAGGGTGACATTGCTGCAGCTATGGGCAAAAGAGCAGAGGAATTTCTTCCCAGCTGGATCCTGCAGGTGAGCATCCCTGGTCTGTAGAAGGGGGTTATTTAAAAGAAAAAAGAAAATTGGCCTTAAATGCAGATGCCACAGTAACCCCTTTTATCTCCTTTTATGGGACACTACCCCAGGGCACTAGGGAAAAACTGGATGGGAGCATTTGGAAAGGCAGGGAGCAGCCACACCAGGACTGGCTTGCAGAGCTGAGGTGAACTTCAGCAGCTCTGCAAGGTGTTCAGCTCTTTCTGAGTTTTAAAATGGGTTCCACAGCTAGACAAAATGAGCATCAGTTAATCTGTGGTAGCTATCAACATAAATCAGAATTTTGTATTATTTGATTAAAGACCAACCATTTTATCAAACTTTCCCTAATGAGGCTGGAGGGCAGCTCTGTCTGCGGGAGGAGGGTGAGAATCCACAGGGCACTGATGATCCCTGGGATCAGTTGCCTGATGATGTTCTGACTGAACAGAATTTAGTAACTCCCAGATAAATGTCTAAACTAAAGAGATCTGGTACCTGGAGGTACAAAGCACTGGCAGTTTTCTTAAGTGAGGCTCAGCATCAGGAGAATCTCAGAAACTGGGGAATCTGGGCTCAAAATTTTTGACTCTCTGCCTTCAGTCAGCAAGAAAAAGATGGATATCCAGACATGCTTTTGGGAGTAGTGGTTGCAAGAATTTTCAGTCATTCAGCAACTACTCTCCTATACATATAAGCTCTCTGAGATAATGTTTATTTTAAAATGTTTTCCTCTTCTAAAAATTTTGATAAAGGAAATGGGAGTTAGACAAAGTTCAGGCTAATGCCAATAGGAAAAAAAAAAGTTACGCGGATTGTGTTACTGTTAATGTGTAGTTAACATTGATATGAGTACTTTAATTAAGGCAACTGTGAACTGCCTCATGGCTCTCTGCAGACCAGGTACGGACGTACTCAGCTGTAGATGGTCAACATCCATGTCCCAAAACTTAGTTTCAATCTGAACTGGTTTTGGTGAAAGCTGACTGTTGATTCCTGTGTTTTATGCAGCCACCGTGATTTTGTAGCAGAACATCTGCAGAAAATGAGTCCACCAAAAATCCCACTTTAGGTGTTTTGCAATTGCCTCGACCTCAAACTGTTTGGTTTTCATTTGTCTTTGGGAACTCCAGAGAGGACTTTCTCTGAATTTCTGTCTTGGATTCAGATTTTAAACTTTGAATGTATTACTTTTGCAGTCTTGCCCCAGTGCTATTCTGTATTGCAGCATTTCCCTCAGTTTGAACAGTGGGAGAGGAGCACTTCTGGTCTTCTAAAATAATATATTGAGTTTCAGACTTTGCCTGGAAATGCAGAGCATGCCCTAAATATGCCATAATGCAGCATAAAATAAAGGTTGAAGGTTTTGAGTGTCATGTTTTTATAGCCAATATAGCCATTCAACTCTTGTGACTCTGCTGTGCAACAGAACATGGTGTTCTTCCTGGGCATTACCAGTCACGTTGTCAAAGGTCTGGGGCCTCACACCTGTGTGATACTCAGTGTGTGATCATTGGGATCCACTCCTGGAATTCCCACCAATCCATGAATATCCTCCTGGCAGCAGCTGTGTGTGTGTGGTCAGCAATGGTGGTAGAGCTCCAAGAGGAAAATGAGTAAATCAGTGCCATCTGCAGTATCTTCAGGAAGGAACTTTATGAATGAAATCTTACAACTTTGGTTTTGGAGCAGATATATTTAATTATATCTATTTAATTCCCAGTACTCAACAGCTTTGAACTTGACTTTAGCAAGTCAGAGGTTTGGTGTCTTGCCACCCTTTCCCCCCCACCTCCCCTTTAAAGCTGGTAAAAGTTGGTGGGGGCCAGAAATGCTGCCTCCTAAAAAGAGAATACCACTAATTAGCTGATCAGTGGTGCTTGACCTTGTGAGCCGTGGGAGCTCTGAGCTCATGCTGGGATCAAATTTATATAAATTTATGAGCCACAGCCTGGCCCGGCCCCCCTGTGAGTCAGTGTCCTTCAGACTCTCTGCTGGATCCCAAAGCCACAGGCCAGCCCCAAACGTGCTAAATGCTCGTGAATAACACCTGGTTCTGCAAGTGCATTCCCAGGTCCCCCACCGCGTGCAGTCCCCGTGTGCTCGTGTGGGCAGAGGCAAAGGTCCTGGAGAAAATAGGAAATACATCATGGAATAGAAGACCTTTTCAGACTCTTTTCAGCTGTATTTCCCACCACAGAAATAGTCTGATACCACCTTTCCCAAGTCCCCTTCTGCCCCTTAATTAAAATATAAATGTTAACAGGTGTCTGGACCAGGTGTTGGGCCTGACTGTGGTTTGATTGAGCTGGTTTGTGTTTTGGAATCAGATGTGGGCACTTAGAGCTAAGGTAGATATTTGAATACTCCAGTCTAATCTTTTATGTAGATGTTTAAAACAACATGGATGTGAGACAGAAGAAGCCACCTTGTGCATTCACTGTAGAGAAGTTGCATGAGAGATAGAAAAGCCAGAAGCTTTTTAAGGACAAATGTAGTAATCAGGGTACATAGCTGGGTGTGGATTCTTCTGTGGGTTTGGCATTGCACTGAGATTAAAGTTATTTTGGTCATCCCAGTAAAAATATGCATATACTCTGTTCTGTAGTGAAGTTTGAGAAGCTCACCTTAAAAACTGGGATTGGGAATTGAGGCACCATAATCTCCTTGCTCTAGTTTTATGGTTCTCATTATAAAATTCTATTTTCAGAATCTAATTATTTTAAATTAAAATACTTGCCATGTGCAAAGCACCTTATAATTTCTGAGCTACTGTACTTGCATCCCATAAGTTCTGTGGGAGAAACACCAGTATCACACCTGTTTTATGTTTGTGGAAACTTAGGTACCATGTGCTGTTGCTTCTCCAGATATGAGGTGATTTGGTGATAGATCAATAAATAGTCTTACACTTGCCAGTGTTCTGTCAGAAGGGGATTATTGCATGTTTTGCCCTCTTAGGAGAAGAAGAAGAGAGCAGCAAACTTAACAAAATCCAATCTGGGTGACTGAGAAAGTGTTTTAATAAGGTCTTCTGGGGGAGGCGGAGGAGATGTTTATCATCGTGTCCTCTCCTTGGCTTCAGGTGTTGGTCTCACGCAGAGCTCGGTGTGTGCCAGTGCCAGAGTGTGAGCACTGGTGTGTGTGAGGCCTGTGAGCTGGCCTGGGGGACGTGTGTGTCCTGGCCAGGGGATGATGATGACATCCGTGGGATGCAGGCTCTGTGGGACAGTGCTTCATGACCTTGGCTTAATGCTTTTTTCTCTAGAATTGTTTTCACCTTGGTTTGGCTCACTGTCTGAGCTGAGAATGGTAACAACTCTAAAATATTCTTTTCTTATTTAGAAAAATTGTCTAACAGGAGTTTGTGACGTTCTAAATCTTTTATTCTGTAGGTCAGTAACAGATCCACGAGATGGAAAGAGAGTTGCACTCAAAAAGATGCCCAACGTCTTCCAAAATTTGGTCTCTTGTAAAAGGGTCTTCCGGGAGTTGAAGATGTTGTGTTTTTTTAAGCACGACAATGTAAGTAAATTTAAAGTCATTTTGAAGTCTTTGATAAAACCTAAATGTAAGATGGAGCTCTCTGTAACAGAAGTGTGTTTTCTTTTAAGTTGTGGAGTATCTAAAATGCTTTAAGAGCTCTCTAATTTTACAATTATCAGAGTTTTTGGAAACTCATATATTAGTATTACAAACACAATAAAAATGGAATTATCAAGAGTCTAAGGATATTCTTAATTTCCCTTCCCAAATGTGTGCAAACGGTCAGTCGATACAATTCTGCCCAGTCTTCTTTCAGGGTTTAGATACCAGTGAGGCTGCACAGAGCTGTGCCAGCTGGTCACACTTTCAGTTCCGAGCTGTTTCATACTCCATTGTCCACTCCCCTCTGTTGGAGTTCATTGCTCTCTCAGTTCTCCTGACAGGGTGGTTGTACGGGCACTCACAAGTCTGCTTTAGGTAAAATCAGCTAGGTCAAGTTAAAACATCTAAACCTTTGGACTGACCCATGGGCTTGTGTCTGAAGTGAATCAGAAAGTACTTACAGGAACTGTTCCTCAGGTGCCCTTGGGCTGTGGAAACTTCTCCCGAGGATGAACAGCCAGAAGCATGTTGGGAGCACAGTGGGATGGCATCAGGAACTGTGGGGGACTGTTTCAGAACTTTATTTCATTGCTTTTCCTCCTGTTCTGAAGTTTACCTTTTTTTATCTGAGGGTATCATATTCCAAGAAATACTTTCCTTGTGGTTGAGTTCTGGGTTCAGGTGGTGGGGGGGTTGGAGGGGCACAAGGTTCTTGTGGCAGAGCCCCCACCACTGTCACCCATCCCCGGGAGCTGCAGTCTGGGAGAAGATTGCTTTTGAACTGGGACCTTGAGCTGCTCCTCACCAGTCTCTTCATTCTGGAGAGGTTTTATCTGAGGACTGTAAAAGTAAATAAAAATGTTTCTGTAAGCAGCCAAAGTTGAGTCTGATAACAGTGAAGTTTGAGTGCTTCACCTGAATGTTGTGAACATTCCAAGGACATGATCCAAATGACTACGCCAATGGAGTATCTTTTTCTGTGAGAGGAAGTGAGTTCTCTGCTGCTGCCTTTGTACCTTTTTGCTTTTTTCTACCTTTTCTACCTCTGAGATGCTCATTCAGAACGGGAACAACTTTGGGGTTTGCAATTCTCCTGTGGAAACAGCAAATAACAAAACTCTGAAAGGCAAAAGGCAGAACAAAGTATATCTTCTGCTTTTACGTTTCTTTGCTGGAATTACTTCTTTCAAATATTTTATGATTATATACATTTTAAATAAACCAATTTTTATTGGATAGATACATTTATGCATTTAGACTAGGACTTGAAGAGCTGGAAAAAATTTCTTGAGTTAAAAAAGAGATACTGAATGTACAGAATGTCTGGCTTGGTGGGTTATTAAATTTACATACCTGGTGAGACAGAACATTGGTCTGTCTGTGCAGTAGAATAAAACAAAGTAATTTAAGAAAGGTGCAGTCTGACTGTCTTTTTGAAGGGAATTGTTTTGTTTGAATGGAATAGGACTTGACCTTGTGTGGTGTTTCCTAGGTACTCTCTGCCCTCGACATCCTCCAGCCTCCACACATTGACTATTTTGAAGAAATGTATCCTAAATATAAAAATAGAACATCTTAACTGAGGTAGGTGTGATTTTCATTAGCTTAGAAACTGCCAGTGGTTGGTGGAACCTACGAAGTGGAACTACATAAACCTTGAGCCTGTATCTGAACAGTTTTGTTTAAAGAAGTGAACGTGTACAATCCAGAACTCTGAATTATTGCTAACACTGGAGGTGAAATGGTGCAGGACTGAACCCAAAGCTTTGACTCTGTAAGAGCCAGTACGTGCAGGGATTGTGGGATTTACCTGCAGGTCCTGCTGCTCCTAATGGGAATTCCCCCAAAAAGGTTTTTTTGAAAACTGTATCCAGTAATTAACCTCCTCTCAGTTATTAGCACCTTAAAATCCTTTGTGGTGTTTTCAGGGCTTTGAAACCATGATACTTCAGAGAGGTTCCAGCGACCAGCAGGGCTTTCCTGGGTCAGCCTCTGTCTTGGTCAAGGAGAGATTTCCCAGAGCTGTGTGTGCTGTGTAACGTGTCACTGGTGCACATGTACCTGCTGCCTGTGGGGAACTATATTCTGACACTGAATCTGAGTAAAAAACTTGACACAGGAATGGCATGGTTTTTGGTTTGGTCTTTTTTCCCCTTTTTCAAACTTTGGGTTGTCTTCTGTTTGCGGGGTTGGGAGTTTCTGCTTTCTAAAATACTGCAAAGTGAGTCCTTGAGCTGGGTGGGCTCTGACTCTGACGGGAAGAGAAGTTCTCTGCTGCTCCTGTGGTTAGACTTGGGCAGGTTGGTTTTAATTACTGGTGGGTCTTACCTGCTTTTTTGTATGACCCACTTTAAAATTAATGGGTGGGAAATTGTCATTATTTTTAGATAACCTGAACTTTGTGAAATGTGGCTTGATCTATTTATATAATACCTTGAATTGATTGGTGAAGAAAGTAGGTGTAATCAGCTTGATGATTTTAACCAAAGTATAGCACAATTTACTGGTGGAGAAACACATTAATTGGTTGAAAATATTGCTGTATTGGGCCTTTTTCATATGAATTTAGGTAAAGCTTTTAAATTTTGCTATGATACTTTTCATGTGAAGAGCATATAAGCAGTGTTCAAAAACTGGAGTTGGGTTATGTGCACTAGTTCAATGCCCTCATTTAGAATAAGTCATATGAGTTACAAATCAGATCTAGGTTAAGGATTACTCCTTCCGTGTAATTGTACAATCAAGAATATTTAAATGGGATAAGCTTATTTTTATGAGCTTAGCTGCTGCCAAGTTTTGAATATAAAAGCAAAATGTTAGTTTCTTTCATGGCTAACTGATTTTAAGTCATTCTGACTAGTATTTTTTAGGGTTTTTTTTTATATTAGCTTTAATTTCTTGACCCTGATATTGGTAATAAAAGACTATTTCCTTTGTGTAGTCTTTTTTCTCCTTTCTTTTGAAATAATGGCAGTAAGTGTACTAAAGACCCCCGAATTCCTTAAAAGAGTGAATTAATAGGTGTTTTGATTTATAGCATGTTTTTAATTGTATGTATTTCTGCTTACTGTAATATAAGGAGAACTTCAGACTGGTTTGAAGATGATCAAGTAATGATGTTTTATATTTGAGGGTGTAGCAGTAAAAACTTCTCTTGTTGATCCAGCAAATGAGCTGCTAGAGTTCCTTTCAATTATTCAGTGTCTCATACGTACCAGCAGGAATTGCAAAGTGTATTTTGTAAAGAGAACTAATTATAAAACTGACTTAAAATTTTAATGATAAATTAAAAGATTTCTTAGGAAACTGGTGATGAATACAGGAATTTTAATCTAGTGAGATTTTTGTTTTAGAACGAAAATTCTGTGCAAACTCTTTGGTATATAATTTGAGTTTATAATGAGATTTTAGATTGAAAATATTTGTGAGCATTCAGAATCTTACAGGGTATTGATATTTTTGCCAATGTCACCTAGTGCAAAAGAGAATACATAAGGGGCCATATGTTATTCTGTGTGTCTGTCTTGAGAAAATACACAAAAAAGTGATTGTTAGTGAATTTTAGGGTTTTTAGGTTAATTTTTAAGTTCGTCATTAAGCCAAGTTTAGAGCTTATCCCTGCAGTCAAGACTGTGCCTCGGTGGAACAGGAGTGTAATCCCTGGTATCCAAGCCTGGCCAGTGTTTTGGTTCTGTCATGGACCTGTTTCCCAGGTGGGCTCATCCAGCTTTAAACACATCAGGTATAAAGGTGAATAGTGACTCTTGGATTTTTCTAGAGCATCTAAAAATCCTTTCATTACAGTGAACATAATTCTTACTTCTTGACTAGTCTAAACTGGTCTGGTTTATGGTTGGACTCTGATCTTAAAGGTCTTTTCCAGCCTAAATGATTCTGTGATTTATAGCTCTTTTTTCCAATTCCAAAATCTTCCATGGTTGATTGTGACACTGAATTCAGCAACTGCAGACCCATGGACGTTATCCAGAGTTTCAGTAGTAACTTTTGGAAAACTTCTCCCATTAAAGTGAGTATCAGCTGCAGCTGAAAAGACACCACTTCTATCAATCCGTTAGACTGACTGGGAAAGATTTTAAAGTAAAAGCAAAGGTGTGCAGCAATTCCTGCCCACTGATCTCATGAGAAGGTGAAAGAACTGTTTTCTGATGGATTAGGGAGTAAATCCGTCAAAACTGCAGGATGGAGATGGGCAGAAAGGAACAAGGTAGGATTTGGTTCCTCTGGTCAGTGAAAGGGACCCTGACGGCACTTTTGGGACCAGCAGCATGTGCTCACCCTTGGGGAGGGTTCCCCTGGTCCAGCACAAACACCAGCTGAGCAGGGACTGACAGGATTAGTTTGTGAGGCCACAGAGTTGAGTTCTGAGGTGTACAGAGATGGAACAAAGAAGGGTCCAAGCCGTGCTGTGAGCACCACATCACCTTTTGTGATGTGGTGCTTCATCCCTTTCTAAAATTTATCTGTGGCTTTATAGAATTTACCAACTCAGCAGGTCCCAGCCAGCAGAGCAAGTGAAGTTCTTTTGTGCCGCGCATTTGCTTTGATAATTACTCTGAAGCAAATTGGTACATTTGTAGTCCTAATTTTATACAGCTACTTAACTAATTACTGCTGTCAGGAGCAATTTTTCCCTGGTAGTAACGCTCGTGGCTGCGTGTCCCAGCTCCAGCGGCCACCCCACGGCCGTGGCTCGACTTGCTTGAACCGGCAAGGCACGGGTAGCTGTGTGAACAGGGGGTTCAAATCCCCTGCCTTTGGGGTCTGCTTTTCTGCCAAACACCTGCAGCAGGGGCTGGGTGAAGTCACGGCCCCGTCACGGGCAGAACGTCCCCGGGCGCTGCTCACGCGGCTCCGTAGAGCCCTCATCACATTATCCAGAGACAATAATCAGCTCGCTGCTCTTGGGGTTAATGGCACCTCTGAGCCCTGTCAAGAGCTTTATTTAATGCGCCCCAGACCTGGAGTGGTGCAGGTGCCATTTCAGGCCCTCATTTAATTTAAGCTGCTTTAGTTGGCATGGCAACTAGTTGAGACATCTGGGAGACATTATGCTCGGGATTGAGATTTAGGAGGATTTGTGGCGTAGCAAAACAAAAATCTTATCGTAATAAAGTGCAGAGTAATGCTTTTGGGTTTTTAAAAATATTTTTACATTAAACTGAACGTAAAGATTTGTTGCAGCTATAAGGTAAACCCCAAATTTTAAAAGCCCGGTATAAATATTTAAGAGGGTCTTTGCTAAAGGACAAGAAAAATTAGAGGACTCCGAATTATGTGGTGCTGCAGGGTTGGGTTTTTTCTTTATGAATTCTTTATGAATGCAATTTTAATTTTTTTCCCCCGCAAAAAGTTGGCAATATTTAATTTATAAAACGAATTTTTTTGTGGTGTGCTGATGGCAGCTGAACCATTTGGCCAGTGGGAATTTGGCTGGAGAGGGTTGGCAGAGCAACAGATGGGAGGGCAGCATTGACTAGGTAGAGATGAAAGAAGATGTGCATTTGATACCTTGCTGTATCAGTCAACACTTCACCTCCTTCTGCCACAAACATAATAATATCGGAGACCCTTCAAATACTAAACTTTTAAAGCAGGACTGTTTTTAATTAATGCCTGTAGTGCCCCCGGTGTTTATTGTGATGATTTGTGTTACAGCTCCAAGCAGCTCTGACTGGGATTTGTGTGCAGTGTATATGGTGCTAGGGCAGGTGAAAGGATGGGCACTGGGAACACGTAGGGAAGTGTGTGCATTTTCAAAACTCCACATTCCTCACTGGGAGCCTCCTGAAGGTGCTTGGGATAACAGTTTCCATGGGCTGGCACCTGCTGGAACTTGTGTGTCCACTGTAAAGATGCTCCTGTAGTTGTATGGAATTTGTGGCTTACCAACCTTAAGGAAAAATTTAAAGATTTCAAGATGCCATGAATTATACCAACATTTTTTGTTCTGTTTTCTGAGTTGTAATTCGACTTTGGAATAATTTTGTACAACTACCTCAACGCAAATGCTGTGACTGACTAATCTGTTTTCTTTCACAACCCCTTTTTTATTTTCATTCTTCTAGACTTGACCTCTGAAGCAGCTTTATTCTCTGTAACTCAATAGTTCTGACCTGTAAGATCTCAAATAAGTAGGAGTTAGTAATTTCCAAGAGCTTCTGTGCTGGATGTTCTGCTTTTCCTTAACCAATAACCTGAAGATATGTTGTCACTGAGTTGATGCAGAGTGACCTCCATAAGATTATCGTCTCTCCTCAGCCACTCAGCTCAGATCATGTCAAAGTTTTTCTTTACCAGATTTTAAGAGGTAACTTTTCTTCTTGTAAATTTAATGAAAATTATGTTGTAGTAGTAATGTTTTTCCTAAACTTGAATAAGTTTCCCCTGGAAACTTCTTTTAATTTCATATTTGAATAAATAGCAAGCATGAATTATTGTAGCTACAAGAGCATGGCAGCCCTGCTGCCTTCCAGCATAGTCAGGGGGAAAGAGAAGTTATAGCTTTTAGTTAAAGCTTTTAGAATCAAGGCACAGAAAGGACACCTAGATTGAGCCAAGTTGGTAAATACGTGTAACTATACCCACTTAAGGTCAAAATTGTTATGGAAAACCAGAGCAGTAAATGGTTTATGTCAAAATGTCAGTGTGGGGATTAGCAGAGTATCCACGCCACAAAGAGGGAGGTGATGTTTTGCTTTTGATTTGTCTTTTGTTGGGGTTTTTTATGGGGGTGGGTTGTTTTTGGGTTTCAGGGTTTTTTTTAAAAACAATTTAAATTCCTTGCTCTGTCTAGTTTATATACTGGAAAATTTTACCCTCTCATTGAGTGAGTGTGCACTGGAGACTAGAGGTTAGAATCATATGAAAACTGAGCCACAGGCAGAGTCTTTGCTGATGAGGAGTTGCCAGACCTTCCAGGAAAATGTTGGCAGTGTTAAACTTCTTTTAAAAGGAAAAAAAAATCACTTATTTTCATTTCCTTCAATATTTCAGGTTTGAAATATCTACATTCTGCTGGCATTTTACATCGAGACATTAAACCAGGGAACCTACTTGTGAACAGCAACTGTGTCCTTAAGGTGCTACTTACATTTATTGAAGATGTTCATGTGTATGTGCTGGTTGTTATGAAGCAGTTGTTAATTTTTTAAACAAAAACTATTCAATGTGAATGCTTTGCCTGAAAGTCAATTTAAAAGGACTTAGGTGTGTTGTACAGCTTTGCCAAACATCAAAATTCAGTGTTGTTTACAGGGATTTGCTAAGCAATCTAATTGGGAAAGTTTGATCTCTTTTCTTAACCATTCTGGTTCAAGGAACTTTTAACAATTCTGGCTGAATTTTCGGCATTTTGAGGCGTATCATGAACAAATGAAGTTTGTTTGTGTTTAAATACGCTGTAGACAGAGGTCGGGTTTATTGTAGTGCAAAGCTTTTTAATCTCTTAGATTATAAATACTGTAATGCCAACACAAAGTGTACTATGATTCCAAATCAAATTGTAGAAAGTCTAAATGGCTGTGGAATAAAGTAACATAATTTCCTCCTATCCCCCTTTCTCCGGGCTTGAGGAGTTACAGCAGATTATCTGATGTGTTTAAGTGCTGTTTGGGATTCCCTGCCTCGTTCCCAGAAGGTTGCCTCTTTGAACTGCAGAAAGTGTTTTGGTTATTTTAATTTTTTTATTTACCTTCTCAATTTAGATTTGTGATTTTGGATTGGCCAGGGTGGAAGAATTAGACGAATCCCGGCACATGACTCAGGAAGTTGTCACTCAGTATTACCGTGCTCCGGAGATCCTGATGGGCAGCCGGCACTACAGCAATGCCATCGACATCTGGTCTGTTGGCTGCATCTTTGCAGAGTTGCTTGGGCGAAGGATATTGTTTCAGGCACAGAGTCCCATCCAGCAGGTATCCTTGTGTTTCCCTTCCAGCATTTTTCCGCTGGGTAATTTCCTGGAATCGGCTGGACTGGTGCACCTCAAGGAGGACTGTGAGGGGCTGGAGTGAGGCCAGAGAAGGGCAGTGGGGCTGGGGAAGGGTCTGGAGAGTCAGAATGCTGAGGAGCTGCTGAGGGAGCTGGGGGGGCTCAGCCTGGAGAAAAGGAGGCTCAGGGGGCACCTTCTCGCTCTCTAAAACCCCCTGACAGGAGCGGGGAGCCAGGGTGGGAGCAGGCTCTGTTCCCAGGGAACAAGGGACAGGACAGGAGGAAATGGCCTCAAGTTGTGCCAGGGCATGTTCAGATTGGACATCAGAAAGAATTTCTTCACAGAAAAGGTCGTCAGGCATTGAAAGGGGCTGCCCAGGGAGGTGGTGGAGTCCCCACCCCTGGAGATGTCCAGGGAATGACTGGACATGGCACTCAGTGCTCTGGACAGAGTGACAAGGCAGTGATTGGTCACAGGTTGGACTTCATGATCCTGGAGGTCTTTTCCAACCTAACTGATAATGGTGTTCTGATTTTGAACCTCAAGCTTGCTTTTGTTTTGCTTGGTTTACACAAGGCAAAACCCGAGCCACTTTGGGACACTGAGGTGACAGTTCCCAGACTTCAGTGTTAGAAGTCGTGCTTACTAACAGTTGCTTTTGAAATGTGTGGGCTTTGTACTCACCTGTAATTGCTGCAGTATCACTGCTTGGGCATTTTATTCAGATAAGGTAAAAGTGATGTAATTGGCATCAAGCATCTTGTAACAATTACTGTGATAAAGTGGTGAGTTTTCTGTCAAGGTGTAACTGGAGGTACAGTCTTGGCACATGAACTGTTCACAGTGCCAGGTAGCAGGACTGCTCAGACTGCTTCGTTTCAGTAACAGGCAGGTGTGGAAGAAGGTAGTGAATGGTTTTTTATGTTGTGTAGCTGGAGCTACTTCAACATTAAGGAAGTTAATGTAGTATACTTACACCTCTAATCATCTTGAAGTGATATATTTACAGTAGGTAGAAAAGCAAGATATTAGAGATGGATGCATTTATTTGTCTATCTGAGAGAAGGAGCAAGATGTGCCAACATAAAAATGTGTATCTTCTAGTGTTGCTAGTATTCATCTATAGTTTAGAAGTTACAAAGCATTAAAATTGTGAGATTATATATATGGATCTACTAAAAGTGTACAGTAATACTTGTAATTCACTATCTGCGAAGGAGTGGGTTTGACCTGATCTGTACCTTGAATGTCTTTTATGTTATCTTACGAATCTGAAGGCATAGAGAAATATATTAACACACGTCTGTGTGCTCTGCCCCTGCAGCTGGATCTGATCACAGACCTGCTGGGCACGCCGTCACTGGAGGCGATGAGGACGGCTTGTGAAGGCGCCAAGGCACACATACTCAGGGGTCCTCATAAACAGGTACAGTGCAGGGGCTGGGCTGGGGGCACCTGGGCAAGGGGACCCTTCAGGCAGCCCCATGAGCCAGAGTTCCCTCTGTGCAGGACTCCTGCTGCAGCATCACAGTGTTTCACATCTCAGGATCTGTTTGTTATAAATGCTTAGTTTGGATATTCAGCCTCAGAGCTGTCTCTGCCTGTTAACGGGGGTTAAATTTACCAGCAGTGGTTGTGGTGCTGCAGTGACATGAGTTAGTGGTGTAACTAGTCCAACTGCTATGGAGAGAAGGTGTTTTTTCCATTAGTAAAGTGCATTTCTGGCTTCTGCCTTGGATGTATTGTTTGACTTGATGACACAGGTGAAAGTCTCCCTTTCTGAAGTGACAGTGTTTTGATAGCTATTTTGAATGAAGACGTTAAATATAAGTGATAGTATTGTCAAGAGACGTAAATGAAAATAAATGGAAATTGCCAGTATAATCAGAAAGCCCCGAGGGCTCCTGCACTGCCAGGACCAGGAGTGTTAGAGCTGAAGGCAGAACCCCAACCCCAGAGAGTCCCTGCATACCTGTGCGGCCATCCAATATGGTCATTTTTTATGATTGTTAGTAAAAACTAACAAAATTATTGACCTGTACATGTTAATACATCAGATCTTTACAGTAGTTAAGTTTGCATCTTTATTTTCTGCATGTTGAAGTAATTTCTCATGTCTGCTCACCACAATAGTAGTTACCATAGAAATGAGCATTGCATGTATATTCTGTTTTATTATTGACATGTGGGAGTTCTGCCTCCTTGGCACTTCGGATTCATTATATTGAGTTGTCTCTATTCCATTTCATGACAGGATTTTTTCCTTTGAGCATTATTAATAGGAGGATTTCCTTCAAACTTTCTCTACCCGTTTTAAAACAAATCAAGTATATTTTTCTGCTACCGTGTGCTAGAAGAGTTTTAACTCTGAAACCCAGTGTCTTGTGACCACAGAATGGTAGGAATACTAAAAAGCAAGTGAGGTGAAATGGTATAAAAAGTTTCTACTACAGATTTAATGTTCTGTAGCCACGAAGTTGTAGGAGATACACTCTAAGAGTTGGTTCTGTGTCTATTGGGGATTGCCACAGGAGCTGAGCAGTCTCTGGAGCTGGTGTGCTCATTGCAACTTGGAATTAAGGGATACAGAGCATCCAGGTGATTAATGATAGTTCTCTGGTTTCAGCTTCAAGCAAACTTCATGTGTGAATGCAAATTCCTGGCTTTTCATATTCTGAAATGGGCCTTTTGGTGGTTATAAATAGTTAAATGTTACCAGCTTCTTAATTAGACTAATAGCGAGAGAAACCCAAGTTAGATACAGGCGATTACTTTGTCACACCAACTATTTTTACTTGCTGTAGGTGAGCGCAGTAGGAGGGGAGGGTGAAGCATTTTGCTGCTCCATGTAAAAATAGATTAATGCGTGAAGTTTCTGATTAACCCCCCCACCCCACTGTGTGCTGGCAAAATGGGTATTACATACTCCACAGAGCTGTCACTTTGGTATTTAAAAGTTTTGCCTCAGACCAAGTTCAGGTGAGTTGATCCAGCTGCCCCTGGCAGCCGTGCACTGTCCATGCTGGCTTTGGCTCCATTCACCCCCTTCTCCAAGGAAAACATGTTGGAATCCACCCACAGTCTGTTGTGCTTCTGCCCTCTCTGCTGTGGGAGAGCCAGCTGGGAGGAGGATGCCCCTTCCTTGCTGACAGGCTGACCACTGATTCCATGGCATTCCATTTTCCCAATTCCCAGCACCGGGACAGTGCCTCTGCAGGACTGCTCCCAGCTCTGGCTGAGAGAGCGCTATCCCCAAGAGCTTTCTCTAACCAGATGCTCCTGAAATGGCAGGACAAGCTGCTGCCAAGGACCATAAGTGTAGCAGAAACAAGAGAATCCTTCATTTTTGTTGGATGCAACAGCTTCCATAAGTAATACTATTTTTCTGCTCCAGTATATGGATGAAACCTCTGTAATCACAGTGCTTTTTTGTTTAGATAGTAATTAGAAAAATCAAGTGAAGTTACCAAATATTACAGCTTCATATTCCATGGGCTGCCCTGAGAAACCAAGGCTGAGGAGTGCTCAGGGCTGCATGTTCAGGGTTAACTTGGGCTGATGTCACTGTGGAGGTGTAATTGTTATTTATACTGGGAAATCTACAGCAACGATGACATCCAGTACAGTCCTTCTGTCACTGTCAGTCAGCTGTGGATTGTCTGGGCAAGGAAAAGCAAAGTAATCTATAATTTGGGAGTGATTGAGATCAGAAAAATTAACTACTGTAAATGCTGGGGTTAATCAAACCCCTGAGCAGCTACAGCTGTGAGTGGTGAGTGGTGTATGTGTAGAAAAATAAATAAAATATAGATTTGTCCAGGGATTGCATCTGAACTAAGGGCAAAAATGATCCATTAGATCTTTATTACAGTTGCTGAGTTTTGTAATGGTGATTATTGTTGGGCTGGAAAGCGTTGGGTACCGTGTGTCCTCCTTGACAAGGAGTTTGTCCTTGGTGACTACAGAATAGCGCGTGCTGGAACAGGGTTTTCTTGCTGATGGATCTGACAGGACACTCTGTGCTTCTCTTCCTCCCATTTCCCCTACAGCCATCCCTTCCTGTCCTATATACACTCTCCAGTCAAGCTACACATGAAGCAGTTCATCTCCTTTGCAGGATGTTGGTCTTTGATCCAGTAAGTATGACTGAAAATTATCTCTAATACTTTTGGTTTGAACAGTTTTTGTTGTCTCTTATTTTGTTGTCTCTTACCTTAATGACTGTTTTAAGTCAAGGACTGCTTTAACTGGTTTCCTTCTACATAGCATTGCAGTACTTTTGGTCTATAAAACACATAAAAATGTCATAACTAGCCAATTAATTCCCCCTGGAATGGGGGGGTTCACATTTAAAACCGAATGGTCTTGTTAAGGAAGCTACTGAAGGATGAGGGTGTGTGTGACTCATGCTCTTTTCTGAGCTGGGTGTAGGTAGCAGAACATCAGCTACTTTGATGCAGTTCTAATTAGGGACACGGGGGTGTTCCTGGTCTTGCAACAGCCAAAAATTCCTCCTGCATTCGCAGTCACAGAACAGGATCATTTTTCCACTGTTTTTCTAATAAAAATATGATGCTCTGGATTTTGGATTTCTTCTCTAAGGACACTATAGAGAATTGTCATTAGAAAATCTGATACCTCAATTGATAATTTTAATTATTTAGTTCTCACAGAAACCCCCCCCAGTATTGCAAATAAAAAACAGACAGAGTGACTGCAGTGCAAAGGAGGAGGCTGGGGGCTGATGAAGCACTTAGAAGGCATTGCCTTTGGAGTTTATTTTTTAAAACCTTAAGATTGCTTTGCTGAAGAGAGCTGTGGAATGTTAAATCATAACATCCACATAAAAAACCCTTAAAGTTTTCCTTCCTAACTCCCTCAACACTTAGAATGCTGTTATTCCCAGCTTGTTTTGATTTATTGTAGGAGTCATAATTGTAAGGTTTTATGGAGAAAGTAACTACTGTAAAGCATATTTCTAAACCTCATATTAGCAGCCTTTTCCATCGTGGCTGTGGTACAGGGAGGTCGGTGCCATCTCAGGCTGGTTCCTGAGCCACAGCTCCCCTCTAGTGGCAGCTCCTGCAGCTCCCGGACCGTGTGACATGACCCGATCCTAGAACTGGATTAGGGGTTTGAGAATTAATCGATGAGTAGTTTCAATACTTCTGAAAGTATCCCAACTGGTTTTTTATTTTCTTTTTTTATTTTCTTTTCAGTCCAAAAGGATATCTGCTAAGGATGCCTTAGCTCACCCGTATCTCGACGAGGGGCGGTTGCGATACCACACCTGTATGTGTAAATGTTGTTTTTCCACATCTACTGGAAGAGTTTATACGAGTGATTTTGAACCCATCACTAATCCCAAATTTGATGACACTTTTGAAAAGAACCTCAGTTCTGTTCGGCAGGTTAAAGGTGAGTAGGAGTTAAGCTTGGATGTGCAGTTGTCCTTCTGCTCCAGCCCTCAGCAGTGGGTAACTGGGGTGTAACTGGGATATGGGCTCTGCATCCATGCATTAACCCCAGTGCTGGTTTCTTTTAGGTGTTTTTTCCATAGTAGACACTGGAAATAATACCTTTTCACTAAAAAGACAGAACTGTTAATGTTCTGACATAACAGTGGCACAAGCACAAGCTAACATGCAGAAATCTGTGGGTTTCAAACCTTACCAGCACTGTCCCCAGTGCCCTGTTACCCATCCTTTCACTGCAGGGTGGCACTGGGGGAAAGGGAAATCACTGTTGTGGCCTTTTTGGGGTGCGAGGTGTGACCTCCACAGCTGTCCTGCAGAAAGGGGCAGCAGCATCCAGGAGCTGAAGCTGAGACTTAGGGAAGCTGGAGCTCTTTTATCCTCAGTAAAATGCATTCTCAGTAAGGGAATCTTTATTTCCCTCCAGTCTATGTTGCACTTTACTGAAGCCAGAAGTGTTAATGCTGTGGTGTTTTGTGTTTTTCTCCTGTGTACAGAAATAATTCATCAGTTCATTTTGGAACAGCAGAAAGGAAACAGAGTGCCTCTCTGCATCAACCCTCAGTCTGCTGCTTTTAAGAGCTTTATTAGGTAACTGTATGTAATCACATCTGATATTAATTCCCATTTATTAGTAGTACAGAATTTTCACATCCAGAATGTTTCAGGTTTTCAGTTTCCTCTGAGAGTAGAAAAGGCCCATAGAAAAAACTCTTGGAAACTATTTTTATGAACTCTTCTAGAATTTCAATAAAATGTGCAAAAGTTTCAAATTATACTTTCATGTAAAAGAAGAGAAGTCAGGCTGAAAATGAGAATGGGAAGGTCAGCAATTGTAGAATTGTCCTTTAAAAGGAACGGCAAAGGTGCGAATACGTAGTGGTAGATAAAACACAGCGGAATATTTGCTGTCAGTGTTGATAACTGTTGGTCTGGGGGGGGCTGGGTTGGAGGGCTTTTTTGTTCTCCTCGTTTGCCTCCTGGTTGAGCATTAATGTTCTGGTCTGTGAGCTATTGCAAATGAACACTGATTTTCTGTGTCACCTGCACTGCAGCTCCACGGTCGCTCAGCCCTCCGAGATGCCGCCGTCTCCGCTGGTGTGGGAGTGACGTGGAGCACGACGTACTACTGAAGATGTAATGTAGCTTTCCACTGGAGTCTGGGATTTGCAATTCTGGAGGTTAATCATGCTTGTACTGTAATTTTACTAATGAAGTTTTGAATTAACAACCACTACTTGTACAATATGAATAATATTTAGAAATGTACTAGACTTTTAATCTTGTAAAGTGGTTGTGCTTTTAGAAGAAAATATTTTACCCAGAGTTGCACGTGTTTTATGAACTCTAGTGCAGCTGTGATGGCTCAGCTCAGAACAAACAGAATTGAACCAAATTCGGGGAGGTTTTTTTCTTTTTTTTTTTCCTTTTCCTTTTTTTTTTTTCTTTTTCTTTTTTTTTTATTGAAGTGAGATTGTACAAACAGATAGACATACATTTTGATATTGAGCCATTCCTGAAGATTTTGGGTTTTCTAAAAGTAAGGAATACAGAAAACTTGACTGCGACCAATCGTGAAGTCCCTTTGGGTGGCCGTGACCATGGGAAGTGGCCACGGCCCCTGATGCCCAAGCCCTATAAATAGCTTCTCACTAGAGCTGTGATGGTGATGTGTGCTGTTCTAAAATCAAATGTTGTGAGTAGAGAGAATGAGTTTGTGACTAGGAGAGACTAAACTTCTGTTTCCTTACCCAGTATAAATATATATATATATTTAATCTATTTTTATTAGAAGTTTTTCTGCTCTTTCTTACATAAAACCCCCCAGCATGCATCTTCTATGTGTGTAAATAATTCCATTTATGGGCTAATTTCAGAGATCCTTGACATCATTGCTGTATAGAGAGAAACTAGCTTGCACATTTTAGGTCTGTGAAATTTTGTGAGAACTTTTTCCTGCACTGGACAGTTGAGAGAAAAAAAAAAGAAAAGGACAAAAAAAAAGCACATAGGGAATTCTGTTAATTGTGTTTGTGTCTTTAGGCAAAGCTGTGGAAGTCTTGAAATGTCACAGTAGTAAATAACTTTTATTACTTTTTGGCTAATTCTTTTTCTGTTGGAACACTGAATTCTGTGCATATGTATATATGAACACAAATTGAAGGCCTCTACCTCCTGGAGTATACAACTTGGTTTGTTTACCTCCACATGATTTTTTTTTTTTTAAGTTCAGTGTGGAGACTTGAAACTTGAATGTCCCTTCCAACTTTTGTATTTAAAACAAGACTAGAAAATTGAAGACTGTTTTTCACCTGTACAAAGGAATACTAAAGGGTGGTCTTAAAATTTGAGCCTTGGTCTGGAGAGAAACCGTTGGTGTTTGTTATGGACAATTAACTGTTAAAGTTATTGTAAGTTATCTGTATTTAGCAGAGTATTTTCAACAAGAGTGATCTGAGCTGGAATTGGAGACTATTAGTAAGTTATGTTTGGAAGTTTTAACTTCAATGAAGTAATTATTTGCTGTGAAAGAGACAAACATTGAATAACTGAACAAAGATGGTGCAATATCTTTGTTTCTTATGAGGCTCCTGAGAATAAAACCAATGGAAGCATTTCAATTCATTTGAATGAGAAACGTTTTTAATTAATGAGCCCCAGAAGACACTGGTATGAAAGGTAAAATCTCAGAGGTTGGTCAGTTAATGTGGCACACTTGCTGGTCACTTTGTAAAATGTAGATTTGGAGTACAGTGGTGAAAACATTAAATGTGACATTTGAAACCGCAGTGCTGGCATCGTTATTTCCTGCCTGATCTCCTACCTGCATTTGAGAGTAAGTTGTTAAAATCTTGATTAAAAATACAAGTAAAAAGACTTTATAACATCTTGTTTTGGGCATGGTGCTGATTTTTCCACCCACATGCACACACACATGTATGTGTCCAGATATGACTTACTAGACACAGTACTCATCTACTCTCTCAGCTGAATTCGTTGATAAATCATATCGATGTTTGACTTGCACTGTCCTGGGAGGTGCTCAGACCTCCAGGCAGCTCTGGCTTTATTTGATTTTCAGAGCTTCTGTTACTTTTTCAGCACACTTTCTCCACTCTCTGCAGTCCTAATGCAAAGGGTCCAGTGCAGTGGAGCTGCAGAACACAGCTGAAGCCCCTGGGCTGTGGGTGTGCCATGGCAGGGGACAGCGTGGGTGTCTCAGGGTGTGAGCACCTGCCACAGCTGGCACGGACACTTTGGGCAGCAGAGGATATTTTGGAGCCAATTGCTTGAGGTCTCTGGGTGAATCTTGTCCATAAACATAAAAGTAATAAACGGTCTGTGGGACCTTTGCCTTGTAGGGTGTCTGGGCATGGCTGTGGGCCGGATGGGCAATAACACTGGCATAGGGTGTAACTGAAACTGGATGTGAAAATAGATGTAAAACACAATCCTGGGTGTGTTTTCTGTAGCCTGACCTGCATTTGCCATGTTTTCTGTAAGTCAGTGATGGTGAAAGTGTGCGCTCTCCTGAGCCCTCTCTGACTGAGACAGTTCCATTTCCAAAGTAAGCACACACAGGAATACATGATGGCCATGTGAGGTCATCACCAGAGCTGTTTTCCTTCTCAACGAGGGTAAAACCTGGCCTGAGGTTTTCAGAGTTGCACTTTAATCGGTTTTAGGCTTTGCTGATCTCAATGTCAAATGAATTACAATTGTCACCAGAGGTTTTGAGCTCTTTAACTACAGCTGCTGTGTCTCCTTGTGTTGCCTGTGCCTTGAGAAAGGAGCAGACGTGTTGAGGGCAAAGGATAACTCAGAGCTGCTCAGGAATGGTCAGAGGAACATCCAAGGGTGAGAAGGTCCAACCCCATGTGTGCACTGCGATGCTGAGCAAAGGAGCTATCGAGGCCAGTCGTGGAACAGTGAGTGGCTAAAATCCATCTCCTGGTGAAATATCACTGACTGATTCTAATCAGTCTGGGGAAGCTGTGAAGGGCTTTTCTCCTTCAGCCAGTTTATCAGCAGTGGACGTGGGCCTGTGCTGTTTCCCAGTGGGATGCAGCATGTGGATGCTCACCAGCCCCAACCGGTGCTTTTGGGATTTCCCAGGGAGCAGGTTTTCTAATTATTTCACCCTGGCTTTGTTTCAGTAGCGGGATCGCGAGACCCTGGGACTGTTTGGTGCGTGTCAGGTATAACTTGACAGGAATTTCTGCTCCCTGTGCTCCAAATCCCTGCTCGAGGTGTGGATCCTCCAGAGCCGGCTGTGACCCACGGGGGAATGGCAGCCCAGGCAGGTGATTGATGCCGGGACAGCTCCTTGACAGGGGCAGGTGGAACCACATCCCTGCGGGTGCCTGGGAGTGTTTGAGCTGTGTAGGGCAAGAGCCACATGTGTGGGGAAAGCTGCGGGACGAGGTGGGTTTATCTCTGACTGTGGGAAGAGGTGGGTTTATCTCTGGCTGTGGGAAGAGGTGGGTTTATCTCTGGCTTGGCCCAGGGTGTGGGAGCAGGGCAGGGCAGGGCCAGGGGAGAGGCCAACAGGGGGGTCGGTGATGGCAGCGCTGCGAGTCTACGCGTGGAAAGGGGAATTGATGCCTAAGGGTTTGGGGTGTATTTTGTAGATTTTTAGAGTTTTAGAAGTATAGGTTTTCTTGCTAACATATTAAGTGGTGTTAGAAGTTATTAAGGTAATGATGTTTTTCAGACACCTGCAAGATAACTTGAAGTGAAAACAATAGAAGAGCCCAGAAACCCTTGGAGCAGATCCAGGGGGCACAGCCTTGGACCCCGATGGGTGGGCCACCAAGAGAATTGGAAGTTATGATTGGTTATAGATATCTAATATGCTAATTGTTAGGAAGAGTATAAAAACTGTAACATTGCTGGGGGCAAGGTTCTTTGGGGCGTTTTGGATGCAGAGATCCTTGTTGAAACAACGCACGTTTTGTAGGCGCAGCGGAGGCCCGGAGCCTCCGAACTCCCAGTTAAAGGTATTGTCTGTCTTTCTCCATTAATGTTTTCCCTGAGTGCCTGTCTTCCAGCATTTTAGGGGTCACGGTAACGGGGGAAAACAGGGAAAGGAGAGGAGGGTCAGTGGGGTCACTGCGGTGGGTGCGGCCACGGGGGCGTGGCCAGCGATAGGGGCGTGGCCAAGAGGCGTGGCCACAATGGCGGGTGTCGCCAGGGGGCGTGGTCACAGTGTTTGGCGTGCCCAATGGGCGTGGCCGCCGTAGTGGGTGTGTCCAATGGGCGTGGTCGCCGCGGTGGGTGTGTCCAATGGGCGTGGTCGCCACGGTGGGTGGTCCAATGGGCGTGACCGCTGCTGTGGGTGTGTCCGGGGCGTGGCCTCCGTCGTGGGCGGGGCCGGGGCGGGCGCCCGGGGCGCGGCGATGGCGGCGGCTCCGCGGTGGCGGGAGCGGCTCTTCGCCCTCTACTTCCTCTCGCACATNTGGGAATGGGAACGGGAATGGGAAGGGGATGGGGATGGGGATGGCAGGGGGATGCTCCAGCCCGACGCTGCCTCCGCGAGCTGTCACTGGGGTGTCGCGGCTGCTCCGCGTCCCGGGGAGGGCCCCGGTGCCCCGCGGTGCGGGGTCATTGATTTCCCCCGGGATCGGCGCTGGGAATGCCCCTCTCCCCCGGTGTGGGGTGCGGGTGTTTTACAGCTGCCACAACACCGTCCCTTCCCCGTGCAGTGTCCCCGAGGCTGCGGTAGAGCCGCCGCCACGTGCCCCGGGTGCTCGCTGATCCTGAGTTTTCCTCCCATTCCTGCCAAAAACCTAACAGGGAGCTGTTGCCGCTGCAGCAGCAGGCATGGCAGCGACGGGATTTTTTAGTGAAAACCTCTGTCTTGCCGGGTTTTGAAAAAAAAAAACCACCCAAGAGACAATAAACATCGTAAAGTTAATTAAAATAGCAGTTGGATGGCAGATAATTAGTTCAGCCCTAATCGTCAGTGTGAGGTCAGTTGCAGCCTCCTGTTCGAGCTTTACAATTGGTGACGTGGGTTTTGCCATCGGAATTGCTGTAGAATTACTCCAATATAGGCACCGTTTTCAATTAATAGTTAACCAGCAGATCTCAATGCATATCTCTCCGTTCAAAGTCCAACGTAAAGCCACGCTGGAGTTTACATTTCTGTCATGGAAACTAACTGCAGCTCCCTCAGCCCAAATCCTGGGATTGAACTGTTCCACCACAGCAGCCCCAGCACTGGGGAAGGAGCCCCCAGGCCCCGCTTGGCTGGGCAGGACCTGGGGGATCCTGCCAATCTCTCACAGAGACTGGGCTGGCAGGGTCAGAGAGGGGGAGATGATATCTACAAGTGTCAAGGGGCAGATTCTTTGTGGTTTGGTTTTTTTTCTGATAGTAAATCATATTTCAGAAATAGTTTTTGGAAACTGTACTTAATGCGGGAGTAATCCTAAAATTGCCTGTAGCACAAATTTAGTATAGACTTAATGCAAAGGGTTCATGGCTTTAAAGGCTGCATAAACACAGTCCATGGTAAAACTAAACTGCAGTACAAATCTTCACGTGCCAGGATGGGATCTCTGGATTTTCCCACTGCACCGGTGGCTTCATCCAATTGGGAATCAGAGTCTTTGCCCTGCTGGGGTTGCTGTTCAGTGACAGAATCTGTTGTTTTGGTTTCTTTAAGCTGACAGACCTGTTGCAGCAGTATGCAACCTCCTTCAGGGACCCCATGATGCTCCAGCCCCCAGAGTGGTTCAAGGCGTTTATCTACTGCGAAGCCTTTCTACAGCTGCCGTTCTTCCCCATCGCCGCATACGCCTTCCTGAAAGGTAGGGAGGGAAACCAGAAAAAGGGCATGTCCTGGGAGCTTTTCTGCATCACACCTACTCTTTGAACAGCAGAGAAGGTTGCTCTATCAGTCTCAAGCAGTTTGAGGGACATTCCTTGTGGAGGGCTGGGCTGTCACAGTCCTTACAACAAGTGTGCCATGAGCACTGGGCTACTCTCTTGGCAAATTTTACCTGAGAAAGCAGCACAGAATAAAGTCTGTCAGAAACAAAACCTTGTGACTACAGGCCCTTGTCAGGTGCAGCCATTTGCGTAACCAGCATCACCGTTTGACATCTGGGACACTTGCAGGGCAGATAGAGGTCTGGGCCAAGCCTGTGTACTCGTTCCTTTAAAACTTTCAGGATCACCCCTTTGTTCTAAATGTCCATCAAGGGAGAGAAATGTCCTGGGTTCCTACTTGTACTTAGGTTTTCTGTGCTACCTATTCAGTCTGACCCTGGCAGAGAGGCAGCATTGTTCTGTTAAAAGCCTCGGAATTCTGCTTGTTTCAAAACACTTCAATACATTTTCCTTTTTGTTTCTGTGTAGGTGGCTGCAGATGGATCAGGACTCCTGCCATTATCTACTCCACCCACGTAGCCACCACTCTGTTTGCTATCCTGGCCCATATCCTGTTCCACGACTTCTCCAAGTCCGAGCACGTGGGACCTCAGACGCTGCGTGAGCGCCTCGTTCTGCTCTCTATATACCTGCCCTACCTGCTGATCCCACTTCTGATCCTGTTCACTATGCTCTGCAACCCCCACTACAAACATGTGGAGAAGAGAAAAAGGAAGTAGCCTGCTCTGGAAGTTGTACACACCACTCCTGTACTGGATTTGGTTCCGACCCTGTGCTCACAGAGTCCTCTGGGACAAACATCTCTCTCGTGTTGGCTGCAACAGCTCCTACCAGGGCACTGGCTGCTGCAAGGAAAAATGGAATTGGTTTGAGTGCACAGCCCTGCTTTGACCACAAACAACTCTGCCAGAGGCCTGGGCCAGTGACCCCAGGGGCCTCTGGGGTCAGGTCTGTGCGGGGCATCTCTAACAGGAAAATGGACTTGTAACCCTTCAATGTGTAACTGTGTGAGGAGACACACTCACACTCTGCAGCTGATATTGTTCTTCCAAGTTCCCTTTTTCCAACATGACTGTTTGGAAACCACTGAAGTAGGAAATTTGTCTTCCAACAGCATATTCTGCAGACTCCCCAACTGATTACATCCAGATTTGCAAAGCTGTGCTTCTGAAGCATTTCAAATCATATCGTCATTCTTAACTTCCTCGCCCCTTCCTTTAAGATTTCCCCTGCCTTTGCTCTGCTTCATTTTGATTAATTATAAATGTCTGATCAGTGATAAATGTGCCAAAATCTGGATTTACGAATGCTTAAAGTTACCTTTCACAATAAGGAATATTCCCTAGAGGATTTTGAAGTACTTCAGGTATTGTAAACAAGGAGTTGCAAATTTCTCCCTTCCCTGAAATCACTTCTAATATGGAAATAAATAACTAAGCACATTAAACTGCATTTAATCTTCTTCAAGAAATGGCTGAAAGGAACTTACAGTGACCATGCGATGGCAGAGAGTCCTCAGAGTAAATCTATGCATAAATTACAACTACTGATAGAAGTTCTGAGGGGGTTGGTTTTTTAAGTTCTCAGTTGACCTGCAAGAACACTTGGAGCCTGGTGAGAGGTGACAGGGTCCTGTGAACCTGATCAGGTGCTGCTGATGTATTTCAGGGCTTCGCTATGTAAAATTTAAGCCTTCCACGGGCTTTGGAAAGGACCACATTTTCATATTTGATTGCCCAAAGACAGACACGAAGTGCATCTTTTTGCACTTCAGCAGAAGGCTTGAGGTCATATTTGTGTTTGTAGTTTATAAATAGCTTATCTACTCCTGGTATCACTGACACTTGGAATGGTTTCCATCCTAATAATGCCCATGAAAGAATTCAGCTCTCACATTATGACATTCCTGAATGGACATTCCTCAGAAACAGTTCAAAGTTCTTAATTCTCACATAGTGTCTGTTTTTTTGTGTGTCTGTAATTGATCCACTCTGGAAATCATAAATTTCTGAGGTTTTTTCTAATTCTATAGAAAAAGTAACATGGGCAATGTAGATCCAAGTTACTGCTGCTTGTGTATGGTGTATTTACAGACACAAAGGAAGTGGAAAACCACTGAGTGTCCAGGGAGTTGTAAACCCTTAAGCTGAAAAATAACAGAGCAGGAGCAACTAATTCTGGTATAGCCAGAAAGTCTGAGAACAATAATTTATTTCCCAATTTCTTTGAAAGAGCTGTACAGTTCAAAAAGAGACACAACAGAGTACCAGTAGCATTAATTCAACTGTAATTTGAATTAGAACTACTGACTGTACAAAACTGGTATAAAATCAAAGGCCAGAACAGTGTGTGCAGCTGTGAGCCATCAGCTCTCCTTATTGCCACGGCTGGGACATTGACACCAAGGTAAAGCCCCTCCACTGTACAAACCATCTGCACTCCTGCACAGTGGAAATTGCATATTTCTGAAATTCTCAAGATTCTGGAATGGTCAAGTTTCCAAGTGAGCTGGTTTTTATCTTAAAATCCTCTATTTCTGGAAAATGAACTGGTCAATGAATTCATTCTGGTCCGCTTCAATTTTGCACAGAGTCTCGTACTCGATCCTGTACCTGCAAGAGAAGGATGGTCAAAGGACCCTCACCTGTGTGAGGGGGGAGTCAGTGCAGCCCCTTGGGCTGTGGGAGTGGACCTGGGCTACCTGTGTGAGTCACCTGTACGCAGCAGCTGCCTGAGTCACACTGTGCAGCTCTCAAGGGCCTTTAGCAGCCAGACACGAGGCTGTTACAGGTGTACTGGGTTCTGCACTGCCCCAGCTCCTGCTGCCTCTGTTTGTACAGCCCCGAAGTCCTCGGGGATGACCCTTCTTTGGTCCACTGCAGGGCCTGAAGGTAACTCCAGACCTGTGGCATTGTCCACGCATGCTCTGGGCAGGACACACCTTCACTGTACCTGGCACTATGAGCCAACTGAGAGTCCTGCAGGTGGTCAGCCCTGTGTCAGCCCTGTGCCTTCCCAGCATGCACAACACCCCAGAGCACTGAACACAAGACTCACCTTTCCAGCTGCATCTTTTTCTCAGCTATCAAAGCCTGGAGCTGCTGCTCCTGAGCCTCTCTCTGCTTTGCAATCGACTTCAGCAGGTTCCGTGCCCCGATGGCCTGGCAGGAGAGGGTGGGCAGGGAAGTGTTGAGGGGATTTTGTTAATTTTTTTAGCCCCTTTGCCTCCCAGCAGGTTGATTCTGAGGCATTTCAGCCATGCCAGCAATAAGGAAGGGTGGCACTGCGATCCTGAGGGGTTGGTGGGACTGGCCCACAGCCCCTGTGGGGTTGGGCAGAGTGAGGACTTTGGGGCTTCCCTCAAACTCAAGGAACAGAGTCACTGACCCCTCTGGACACACAAACTGGGCACTGCTCCTACAGCCAGACAAGCTCTGGCTACTAGAGCTTCTCCTGCCTCTTGAGGACAAAGTTCTACGAACAGAAGGAGCAACTGAAAAGTACAGGTTCTTTTCATGTGCAGAAATACTGACAAGCAGCAAGAGCAGGACCGTGACATGCAGGAGTAATGTGACACTGTCACAGGCTTCGAGCCATTAATATCAATTAAAAAGGCCCAGTTAATCCCACGGGAATGCCAGCAGGATGCTGACAGGGAAACACTGCTTCTGCTGTGCAGGGAGGGAGGGACAGAGCTGTTTCTTCACGCACAGGAGCAGCCAGGAATTAACTGCACATTACCTTCATCTTCTCACTTTCTGCAGCTTTGGCCAGTTGGTCGACGAGCTCAATCAAGCCGCCCACTATTTTCTGAAACTCTGCTGTTTCTGCAAATTAAAAAAAATAAATTGCCAAGCGATACCCAGCACAGCCCTGAAGAGGAGCAATGCTCCTGCTTTGGGGTAGACTATTTAGATGCGGCTTCGTTTAGCGTTTACCGCAAAGACTTCCCCTGGAATGAGGCAGAAAGGGGTGAGGAAAGAGGGGACCTGGAATGAGGCAGAAGGGGGTGAGGGAAGGGGGGAGCTGGAATGAGGCAGAAGGGGGTGAGGGAAGGGGGGAGCCCTGGCGGAGCCGAGGGCCCGGCCCGCCGCACTCACTGTCCACGAAGGCCCGGCACTCCTCGCGGAGCTGCGCCGTCTGCGCCGCCACCTCTGGCTCCAGCACCCGCAGCTTGTTCAGCTCGTCGAAGTGCAGCCCCGCGGAGCCCAGCGCCGCCTGCGCCATCGCCCAGGAGCCCCGGCCCGGCCCGGCCCCGCCCGGAGCCCGGGAAGCTGCG
>VWZF01001080.1:671774-762100 GCA_013396755.1 Sclerurus mexicanus
TGCCGGGCCGTGTGTGGGGCGGGTGCGGGCTCGGGTCGGGCTCCCTGGGCCGAGCTCAGGCTCCCTGGGCCGGGCTCTGGGGGCCGGGCTCCTTGGGCCTGGTTCTTTGGGCCGGGATCCCCGGGCCGGGCTCGGGCTCTGGGGGCCGGGTTCCCTGGGCCTAGTTCTTTGGGCCGGGCTCTCGGGGCCGGGCTCGGGCTCTGGGTGCCTGGTTCCTTAGGCCTGGTTCCTTGGGCCGAGCTCTCGGGCCCGGGATCGGGCTCTGGAGGCCGGGTTCCCTGGGCCTAGTTCTTTGGGCCGGGCTCTCGGGGCCGGGCTCGGGCTCTGGGTGCCTGGTTCCTTAGGCCTGGTTCCTTGGGCCGAGCTCTCGGGCCCGGGATCGGGCTCTGGAGGCCGGGTTCCCTGGGCCTAGTTCTTTGGGCCGGGCTCTCGGGGACAGCTTCCCCGGGCCGGGCTCGGTGTCTGGGTGCCTGGTTCCTTAGGCCTGGTCCCTTAGGCCGGGCTCCCGGGGCCGGGCCCTCCTCTGCTCGCCTCCCCGGCCCTGCCCCGGCCCGTGAGGGGCTCCGGCCGAGGGGCCGCTCCGTGAGACCAGCCGGGCCGGGGGTGGGTCCAGCTTTGGGTTCGGGTCTCCCCCCGGGTTCCCCCCGAGCCGCTCGGAAGAAAGATAGGTAAGAAACTTGTATTTTTACTTTTCTAGTTAGAGAACTTCAGGTCTGGCCCGGTAGCATTTCGTTCTTTTATTTGTTTGCTTCCATTTTGTACTTACTGTGGATGGGAAGGTGAATGTGAGACTGGAGAGAGGAAGAGGTGTTGTCTGACTGGCTGTTTAATTGAGACAGGCATTCCAAAGAGTGGATGTATTTGGTGGGGAGTGGTGTTAAATTTTTTTTTTTTTTTTTTTAAATTAAACCTACATTGACTCTTCAGAGTTCCAGGATGGAGGAAGGAAAGTTTCGAATGAAAGAAGTTACCAGGAAATAGAATGTTAATGGTCCAGCCTTTCAGTGCTGAGGTATTTGAAGAGACACTTATGTCTCCAGTTAAAAGTCAAACCAACATCAGCAAACCCTGCTCAGGCAGGGGCACACACAGCCCAGCTGAAGGAAGGGCAGGAAACTTCCAGTGTGTTTCAGCTCTGCTCAGGAATTGGGTTCTCTTGGGAACGAAGGTGAGGGGGAGCTGAATTCCAGCACTGTTTAGGCCTCGCCTCCAGTCGTCTGTGATGTTTGCAGTGTTGGCTGAAGATGAAATAGCTGGAAGTGAGGAGAGTTTCACATGGCTCAGAAATGTAGCGCAGCGACAACCTGGCTGAATTATATTGCTGCATGAATTGTCTGAAAAACAGCTAAGTGATTTTTTTTGTCACAATGCGTGTAGCTGCGTCCTTGGGAATCTGCTGGAAGTGCCTCTTCCGTAGCGTGACCTCTCTGTCTCTGTGGGCAGTGGCTGTGCTCACTCCCACGCTGTGTTCCCAGGGCCCGTGGTGATGAGCGCTCCGTCCCCGCTGGGAGACGCGTGACCGCAGCACCACGGCGGGGCCCGCCCGGCCCACGCGCTGCAGGGTCGTCATCTACCTCCAGAAGGACATGTCAGGGGACACCTGTCTCACCCTGTGCCCCGCCACGGCGCCCAAGCCCAAGGCTGGCAGCTTCAAGGGAGGCAGCCTGGGGAACAAGTACGTGCGTCTCAACGTCGGGGGCTCCCTGTACTACACCACGGTGCAGGTGCTGACCAGGCACGACACCATGCTCAAGGCCATGTTCAGCGGCAGGATGGAAGTGCTCACAGACAAGGAAGGTAAGGGGATGGCTTTTGTTGTTGACAGTTTTGTAGAGCAACTGGGGTTTGGTGGTGGTTTTTAAAATATCTTGACTATACTGCGTTAAGGATGTAGGGAAAGATATGTTCCAAAAATAACTTGGAACATTAGGCAGCCAGCTCCCACTGGCGCTAGCAATCCTCTGGCTTTGTCGAAATGTGCTCTTTTGTTACCAAAATTAACTGGGGGAGGACTAGTCCTCTTTCCTGCTCTCACAGCTGCTGAGCAGATTGTTGGTGGTGTTGTAAACACTGAACAGACAGTCTGTGGGTTGTCATTTCTGTCACATCACGCAGTGGCATCATTCGAACTGCGCACGTGGGGAGGGACGTGCAGCTTTCAGCTTTAAGGCTCAGAATAGCCTGGCTTGCTTTGTTGAAAAATCTGTTTTTCCTCCTCCCAGCATCATATTTCACTCGTGGCTCTCAGTGCTGTGACGGTGAGAGTCAGTCAGGCAGTGTGTCACCTCCAGCTGGGCACAGGATATTGGCATCATAAATTCCAGATACATTAGAAAGAGCAGAACAGGCAGTTTTGTACAAGAGCCTCAACCTGAATGGAAAACAAGGGTTATGCTCTCCAGCTGGAGCTGTGAGAATCCAGCAGGGGTTTAACTTACTTTCCTAAGTTGTTTTCTGTACCTAGATCCCAAAATAACACTTTTCTTTCCTGCTTTCCATATTATGGGAAAGGATTTGGCATTGCATTAAGCCCTCTGCTTGCATGCATGTGATTGTTGCTATTGTTTGGCAGCAGTCAGACATCCTGTTTCCTAGGGAATGTGACTTCAGGGATGTTGTAAGATTGCAAGAACCATCTCTCTGTTACCGTTTCCTGTGCTGCGTCCCCTCTGTGCTCCCTCCTGTTCTGTCTGTCACGTTCTTTGCTCCTGTTTCGAGACTAGAACAGCTTTTTTTCCCACACAGTGTTTTCTGGGCTGGTCTACCTTTTAGCATCTTCAGAACACTTCTCTCTCTTTAACTCCAAACAGCAACACAAGATGTGTTTGAAAACTGCCAAATCCTCCTTGTTAGGCCACAGAACTTATCCCAAATCTACTTGTTGCAGACATTCATGATTCCTCTCTTCTAGTCCTTCCTTGGCTCTCTTAGTACAAAGTTTCTGAATGCCCAGCATCACGATGTAGTGCTGCAGTTGAGTTCCTGCAGCAGTCTTTGTGTCTTGTGCAGGAAGCCAAGTATTTTTATCTCGAGGCTTTGCTTTAGGGGTGCTGGAAAGCAGTGGGAAAATCCAGACAGTACTAAAGGGGTTCCACTGTCAAGTTCTGTTCTGGAACCAACGTCGGTTTGCTCAAAATCAGTAGAGACTTCCACTGAGTGAAGTGGGAGAAGTGTCCTTTGCAGTTTTAGGAAAGGAGCTTTTTCTTACTTCTGGTGTTAAGGTATCTGAAATGTGCTGGTTATTTTCAGGCTGGATCCTTATAGACCGTTGTGGGAAGCACTTCGGAACAATTCTAAACTATCTCCGAGATGACACAATTGCACTTCCAAAACACAGGCAGGAGATCAAGGAGTTGATGGCAGAAGCCAAATACTATCTCATCCAGGGCTTGGTGGACATGTGCCAAGCATCCCTGCAGGTAAGAACAGAAATAGCCTGTGAAGCTTTTCGTGGGTGATTTGCTTATGAAATTTACTTAAGATAACTATAAAGATTACTTCATGGCCTTAGAGATGGCAACAAGTCTGAGATGTATAAGATATTTTAAAAATATTATTTAGGAAATAGATAGTGGATGAGTTCCTCGGTGTGAAATGAAAGAAAATCCAGAAGTTCAGAGGAAACTGTTGAATAAACATGATTGAGCATATGTTCTAATATGGTGTCTTGGTTTAGTGACAGTGTGTGTATGTGTGTGTATATATATATATATATATATTTGGGGAGTTGGGACCTCTCATGGGATGAATCCTTCCCTTTTATTTCCCCCCGCCAATATAGAGTAAAAATTATGAGGAATCTGAATGAAGGAAAAAATAACAATTTTACTAAAAAGGTAAAAAACCTGAAACAACAGCAGAAAATATTATGTACCCACTCACCTACCCCTAGGTTAAAACAAAACCTGAGAAGAACAGGACCTGTATGGTAAGCAACGAGTACTTTAAGGGCTTTTTTTTCTTTCAATTTTGCAAATTCACAAACCCAGAGTAGCTTTGTTCACTTTAGGAGTCCCTGTGCATTCAGCTGAGTGTAATTAACTTGTTCTCCAACTTTTTAATAAGGTTAGTCCAAAGACAATATATATAACTTAGTCTTAAAATTGTGAAATGAATGTTTCTTGCAGGTCAGAACTTAGTAATTACTGAATACCTCCCATACTGGGTTCACCATACTGCTGGTATCACTGAAAGAAATGCAAAGCCATGCTGACAATTTTCCTTCTGGTTTGGAATTCAAAACCTGGCTTCTACAAACAAAATATTCTGAGGCTTCCCCGTTAGCTGTTGAGCTCTCCTGAATTTGCTGCCCGAGGGATCTGGGGCCACACATCTGAGGGATGCCTGTCCTGCTGTCCTGGTTTTTGCTTTTGTGTCCCAAGGGCTGACACCATATTGGTGACACCCTGTTCTGCCACATGTTCAGTTCACAGTGGCTGATGTTGTTCTATACTGCAGTGGTTTGAGTTGATTAAAACTAGTGCAAACTCCTTCTATCTTTTCCTTCAAGAAAGGATGGAATAATAATCCTGCTTGAACCAAATATGACTAGAGATTGTCCTTGCTATAGCTGAGGACATCCACCTGCATCCCAATATTTTAATTACTGCTGCCTTCCAGGGATAAGGAATCTCTGCTGTGATTCTGAGTTGCAGAACAAGGTAAGCTGTGTGGTTACTACAGCAACTCAGCGCTTTTTCCTGTGCATCACAGCATTTGGGAACATGGCTGGAGGAGAGAGCAGCAGCAGTGTTAGCTTTAGCATTTCTTCCTCTTATTTCCTCTCTTTCTTTTTTCCTTAAAACAGGACAAGAAAGACCTGTATGAGCCTGTCTGCAGTATCCCGATTATCACCTCTCCAAAGGAAGAAGAGAGACTGATAGAATCATCAATGAAAGTAACTGCTCCTAAGAACTGTGAATTTACGCTAACTGTATTCAATCACAGAACTTACTGCTTTTTCTCTCTCCCAACAGCCTGTTGTTAAGCTGCTTTATAATAGGAGCAACAATAAATACTCCTACACCAGGTATGGCTGGGGTTTTTTTCCCTGCTGTATTGGGAAAGTTTCCCTTTGACTATAGGAGTGGGGGAAGATGATGGATGACCTAACTTGGCTGGTTTTGGTTTGGTTTGGGTTTTTTTTTGCCTACAACAGTGAACTTCCAACACACACAGACTTTGGACTTTTGCTGTGTTCAAGTCAGAGAACTGCAGTGAGCCTGGGGTTTGATCACCTCAAGTGTCAGCCGAGGGAGTTGTGGATAATTGATGTAATCATTTGGGACATTGTGCTGTCGTCGTTAATTATATAACTTGACTTCTAAAGGCTGGTGTCTTTGCTCACAGGGGTCAGAACAGTGTTTTTGTATCTGAAACAGGCTGTTACCCCTGTTTTCTTGGCAGCATGTGGCAATGAGTCACTACTTATTTGTATTCTGCAGTTAGATCTATGCCTAAAGCTGGTGAAGCGGGCGTATAAAATGGTCAGAGGTGGCCAACTGAAAAACCCTCTTCCTGCTTTTGGTGCTGTGTTTCAGTAACTCGGATGACAACCTGCTGAAGAACATCGAGCTGTTTGACAAGCTCTCTCTGCGGTTCAACGGCAGAGTCCTGTTCATCAAGGATGTGATAGGGGATGAGATCTGCTGCTGGTCCTTCTACGGGCAGGGCCGCAAACTGGCCGAGGTCTGCTGCACCTCCATAGTGTATGCCACGGAGAAGAAGCAGACCAAGGTAATGGAGTGTCACCCACGTGTCTGCTACGGGTTAAAAATCACGGAGTCACAGAACATTCTGAGTTGGAAGGGACCCATAATGATCATCAAGTCCAACTCCTAAGTGAATGACTAGCATGGTGAATCTACAGTTTCCCTACATTTAGGAGTTAACTTCTGATTTCCAGTAGTAAGAATCAGGGATACTGTTTCCCCTCTAGAACAACCTAAAAGAAGAGGTCAGGGAGGTGGCCTGGTGGTGGGAGTAATCCTCTACCAGCAATTAGTCTGCTTTGTTCATTTCTAATTGTTTTACTCTCTTTATAATACATGTCTCTTTATGGCTCAAGTATCTTTTCACGTACAGGTTTTGTTCCAGTCATGTTACCCTGGACGGGTCAGGAATAGTATGTGTGCTGTCTGTTGCAGGTTGAATTCCCCGAGGCACGAATTTATGAGGAAACACTAAATGTCTTACTCTATGAAACACCACGGGTTCCTGATAACTCTCTGCTGGAAGCAACGAGCCGGAGCCGGAGCCAGGCATCACATAGTGAGGATGATGAGGGGTTCGAGCTACGCGACCGAGTGCGCCGCATCCACGTGAAGAGATACAGCACCTATGATGACCGCCAGCTCGGCCACTAAGTGTGTGAGCCAGGGGAAGGGCTTGGTCCAGACTGGTGCTGATGTTCTTGGAGTGGGTTCAGGCAGCAGGGAGGGATCACTTGGGCTCTGGGGGTTCATCTTCATTTGGTGTCTTGGCTCCCCGGAGAAGCAAACGGGCATTTGTGCGCACAAAGCAACACTAAAGGCTTGGAGAACTGAGGTGTGAGTTACACACCATGTGCTTTACCTACAGACTGGCCCCTCTTCCTGCCAGGGCAGGAGTGGGATTCATAACACTGGTTCACTGTGGTTGCTTTCCTATCTAACGACTCGCCAGTTTCCCACTTCCCATGAGCAGTGAGGTGGCGTGGTTTGAGAAGCTTTCTCCAGACCCCTGCCCTTTCAGGGTCTTGTATAATGGAACTTGCAGTTTTAAAATCAAGATACGGAAGAGAAAATTTGAACGTGGCTACTCTTGGCATACACTACATGTGATAACCCCCAGGGGAAATTGTTGGCTGGCCAGTCAGGTGCACTGCACTTGTGCTTTCTCCCACCCCTTTCCCCAGTGCACCTGCAAAGGTTTGTGTTCTGGGATGGCTGTCTTTAAGTCATTAATTTCAAGGCAACCTCTTCCAGGTCATCAAACAACCTCCCTTTGTGAAAAATGAAAAGTCTTTGGAAATTTAAATAGATGCATAAAATGACTTGTCCTGTGAGATGGAGAAATGGGTATGGAAAGGAAAGAAACTTCAAGTAAGGAAACTTGAGCAGATTGTGGCAGAGTTGCCCTTGTTTAGGCTTGTGACAGTGAAATCTTGTTTGTATAGATAAGGACAATCAAGGGAATTGCTTTTATGTTAGTTTCCTCCTATGGCCCAAAAGTGCTATTTAATGTTGAATTTCTCAAGCAATAGGGGGAAAAATTGCAGTGGCTGGGGAGATGCAGAATAAACTCTTACAAGGCTAGATCATGTGGATTCAAGTTCGTGTTCTAAATCCCTTCTAGAGCATAGAACTTAGAGTGGAAAGAGAAGAAGAGCCATGAAGATCTTGTTCTAGCATGAAACTACGAGAGGCTTTAGGCACAGGAGAAAGATGGCTTATACTGGATTATAAACTGAAATAATCACTTTTATTCTGAGTGCTTGGCTGGGTGCTAATTGTACAGGGCATTTCGGGAGGTTGGAGTCAGGTCTGCTCTGCAACTTGGATCTCTAGAGAAAACTTCTAGTATGAAAGGCCATTACTGTGTTTTTAAATGTTTGCTTGTATGTATGAGCTCTAGGTTACAGATTCCAGTTTTACCACTGTCATTAATGATTATTCCTGCTGGCTGTCCACTGGCAACATTGGATATGTTGGATATGCTCCGTAGCTGCTTTTGTGTTCCAGTATTGCGCTTGGTCATGGAAGCTCCAGATTCCGCAAGGGTTGGTCCTGAAGTGCTTTGACCAGTGCCAAATCTACCTGTGAGATTTAAAGAAAATTGCTGCGAAAGCCTGGCAAGAAAATAATCCCAAATTAGTACAGTGAGGTCGTAAGTAGAATTGACATGTAGATGGTTTGGGAGTACTGGAAGCAGGGGAAGGAACAGAAAAATTCTTTGCACTCGTTTAGGTTTTTGAAAAGAGAATTGTTGGGGGTTAATAAGAAAACACTAATAGCTACAAACTTTCTGTGTTTTCTTGCCTAGCTGGGCTTCTACACGTTGCAGAATTCACTTCATTCTCCTCACATTCCAGAAGCAGCATTGCACAGGGATGCACCTGCCTCATTGTGAAAAGCCTCTTGACAACTCTAATAACCCTAATAACCTCTTTTATATTGCTTTCTGTAAGTTTTTGTTTTCCAGCTGGTTATTCTGGTGTCCTGGGGAAAATACAGCTGCTGAGATTAGTTTTGACAAAGATTTTTGTGGTATTTCTCTCTAATTCTGCTAGAGTGTGATGTGGATTTTTAAATTTTTTTTCCCTCCACCAGTGCTATTTAATTTGGAGCCACCAGCAGAGGCTGCAGTGGTGGAGTCTTTGTGCTGCAGTTAATAGCTTCAATTTATTCTCTTGTGCTTTTTCCATCTTGTAACAAAAGCTGCTGCCATTTAAAATTCACGTGTGGCACATCTGTGTCTTGGAAAATGATTTCTATTATTTTTTTCTTGCTACTATCCTAGTGAATGTTAACAGATTAAGTGATGCTACTAGCCTTGCAAAACTGTGTTAAAGTTGTAAGCATAGAAATGTCACTTGCGTTTATTTTCTCTGGGGAGGGACAGGTAAGGGAAGGAGTGTCTGAAAAAGAATGAGTGTCAGATTCGTGTGCTACTCCAGAGGCTTTCTGTACTCCCAGGATTCATTAATGAAATGGATCCAATTTATGAATTATTACACTGTAAGAAGGAGAGAAAAGCTTGTGTTTTGATTTGGTTGGGTTTCCCATCGCTGTCTCTCATAGCCAACAAGTCGTATTAAATTCTGATTTGAATTTAGATTAACCTTGAAAACAAACTGTTTTGAGAACCGTCTAGGTTGTGAGAATCTTTTACCAAGTGCAAAGGAACTTCTTGGCATTTGTGGAATGTGGAGTATCAGAAGTGTCAGCAGTTAAGAATGTGTTTAAAATATGTGCGGATATCCTTTTCATTTCACTGTAATTTCTCTTCAGAGTCCTGCTTGTCTGGAACTGCTCCAGCACAGGGTGTTATTGAATGTCCCTCACAACAAAATCATGTCCTGGGGATGTGGTGTCTCTGATCATTCTGAGTACTGTAGCTGTGATGTAACACATGCTTTGTATTCTCATCTTAGTCAGCCTTTGCGTGAGTCAAGGCTGTGAATTATTTTGACAGGAACATTCTAGTCATTCTAGAACATGTTTTTACAACGTGGTGTAAAGGAGAAGCAGCAGCACTGAGCAGGATGATGCAATTTAAAGGCAGCATTGGTGGGTTTGCAGTGAGCTCCCCACTGCTCGAGGGAGCTGTGCTGCCTAAGAATCCTCTCTGCTGGCTCTGAATAGGCAAATGAAGATGATACAGGTTTCTAATTATATGCATTTGTCTACAAGTTGAGACTTGTAGTGGCTTCCCACATAGACCATCACTAATGGGTGCATTAATGATGTGCCTGGGAATTTGGAGTAGCCTTTGTGAGGAAGGAGAGGCCTTTTGGCCTCGTTTGTAGGCTGTGAATTCTGATTACATTAGCTGGTATTCTTCCAAGACTGGCTGTCCTCTTCACTCCTGAATTTAAGCAAACCTTTGTGCATTCAGGCAGACTGAGGGAATGAATGGAAACTGTTCCTGCCATCCGTGCCCAATCCTGTTCTAAAGGCTGCAGTGCCAACAGCCTTGGTCCTTCTACAGGGAAGATGTCTCAGTGACTGGCTGCTAGGAAACAGATTTTCAGGATCAGTGTTAATTAGGCAACAGTGTTAGGGGAGAGAGCTCTGCAGGGCAGCAGCTCCAGCCGCTGATGAACGCCGAGACAAAACTCACTGTTTAACCTTCACCTTGACATTTAGTTTTTGGAACAGCAGGCATTTATCGTGCTGTAATGTTCCACTCCAACGACTTTTATCTTTTGCACTTCTTGGTTAAAATACAGAATAACAGGCTGGGACTGGAAGGTGTTGCAGGGGCCAGTAGTGTCACAGAGAGCTGTGTTTGGAATGGGCAGTATTTACTGTGGGCTTGGTTTGATACTATTTTTTTTTTCTGGAGGTTTTTAATTTTCAGACCCAATTCCCTCCAGGCAACACTGGTGAATATACCTGAACTGGATGGGTCTGGCTGAGCAGGCCCTGCCTTATACAATTAGATTGTATCCTCTGACAATCCTTGGCATTCACTCTTCACAGCCAAATTCCACCCCTGGTTCTCTTGGGAGAGCTGAGGTGTTTCTGGGAGGTGAGTGGGCACCAGTCCCATTCCAGCTCTGGCACTCCTTTGGGGACACACAGCAGGGTGTGTTTTCTGTATATGTGTAATTTCTCCTCATCTAAGAAAATGGTGGTAAGACCCTCCCCTACCTCAGAGGGATGTTGATGCTTAATTTGTTTAATAATAGTAAAGGATTCTTTTGGATTTCTATATTATTTTATATCCAGAGGATAGCAAGTATGACTGCTAATCTTGTTTAGACTGACATTCTGTGATCAAGTTGTTTTCTTAGAGCATCAGACTTTGTTTTGTTTTTATGTCTAATTTTTTAAGGGTCAGTCTTAGAGATAAAGTACTTAGTTAATGCAGTAATTAATCAATTAGCTGTTGATTAAAGTGTTTTATCAATGCATTAAATGGAAATAGAACACTAATTTTTAATAAAGCGTTATATTTTGTCTTCTGTGATTTGATCCCCAGCGAGGATTTGGGATTCCTGAAGCACAGAAGTGCTGTGTCAGCGCATGGATTTGGGATCACACAGACGGTCCGTACCTGTGCGCTGTGTACACGTGCTGTGATCAGGTCAGTTGTACATAAGAGGCCAGGGTGGATCTGTGTCCCGGGGGATTGCTCCTGTTCCTAGGGCTCATTCCCATTCCCAGGATCATTCCCAGGGATTTCTCCCCTTTCCAGGATCATTCCTAGGGCTCACTCCCATTCCCAGGATCATTCCCAGAGATCGCTCCCATTCTCAGGCTCATCCCCAGGATCATTCCCAATCCCCAGGATCATTCCCAATCCCCAGGATCGCTCCCATTCCCATCCCCAGGATCGCTCCCATTCCCATCCCCAGGATCGCTCCCATCCCCAGGATCGCTCCCATCCCCAGGATCATCCCCATCCCCAGGATCGCTCCCATCCCCAGGATCGCTCCCATTCCCATCCCCATCCCCAGGAGCGCTCCCATCTCCCATCCCCATCCCCAGGGCCGCTCCCATTCCCATGCCCATGCCCAGGATCGCTCCCATCNGCCGGGGGCCGCCGTGGGTCTGCCCCGTGCTGCGCACCCGGAGCAGGGATGTGGCTCCCGGGGACTGCCTGCCCCGTGCTGCTCGGGGTTTGTGGCTTCTCCTTAGCTGCGAGCTTTGGAGGGGAATTCGGGGGTGACGGAGGGCGCTCCTGAGGTACCCGGGGCTGAGCTGGGCAGCGGTGGTTGGAGTGGCTAATTGGGGTAGCACACACCCGGGTGCCGTGCGCGCACAAGGAGCGAACCCCAGCGCCGGGACGGGCTTTGGCCGCTCTGGCGGTCGGGGCTGGCGAGGTGCCCCTGGCCGGGCAGGGGGTGGCTCCGGGCTGGGGCAGCCCTGGCGCAGAGAGGGCTCCGCGGGAGGGTCCCGCAGCAGCTGCCCGTGCTGCGCACATGGCTCGGGCCGTGGGCAGCTCCGGAGCATCTCCCCGTGCACACGGGGGCTGTGCCGTGTGGCGCTGACCGTGTAACAGCTGTGTGTAGCTGCCTGTCCTCACACGTGAGTGGAGTGGAGGTGTAGTGTTTTATTCGTCACGGCGATGACAAGTGTTTGAAAGAGGTGCCCGCCCTGCTGCTGCTTTCCCTCCCCGGGTCACCACTGGGGAATCAGTAGCAGCTGGGGAGCAGGATTGATCAAAGCTCAGCTGAAAAGTTGTTGCTGCCACCAAGGTTCCTGAGCCCGGCTCTGGTGTCCTGATGTTCCTTAGTGTTGAAACCAGAAAGCTTCAGGTGTTTCAGTCAGCATGGGAAGAGTGGAAGGGGTAGAGCAAGGACAGACATGTGTGATATGTATGCAGAGCAGCAGGATCGTGCCCTGGAATGACCCAGCCAGCCCCTGGATGCGGGGCAGGTGGTACCTGCTGCTCACCTGCTGAATGAAGTCACAAACCTGTTGCTTGGATTAGAAATTTTAGCTTAAACTATGACTCTTTGAGCCAAGACAGTATAGGGTTTTATTTAGAAGTGAGTGCGCTTGCTCTCCTGGGTAATGTTTAAATATATAAATAAATCTGAGAAATGTTTTCCAAATTTGAATATTACAGTCTTGTACTAATGTACAAGATGGAAAGTGAAATGGATTTTCATGATCCAAGCCAGCTTGAGCTGAGGGGAACAAGTGGTATGTAATTAAAAAGTTGGAGACTAATTTGCTTTTAAAGTCCTTAAAATGTTTTTAATTGGACTCTGGCTTTTAAGTTACTTGAATTATGCTTGAAAGTGTTATTTGTACCTTCTGTGTCATCTGCATTTTTGTTTTGTCATTGATCTGTTTTTTCCTTCTCCACATCCTCACAAATGCTCTTTTAGAACATGTATAGTGGCTTGGCTTTTTGGGGGTTGGCCAGAGCTTTCCAGCCTAAAATAGCCATCAGAGCTTTTGGTGTTTGTAAGCAGGTTGAGATAACACCCCTCACCTGTGCCCTCTCAGACATGTGGAATGGCCCCTGTCTGTGCTCACAGTCAGAAAATGGGCTCAGGAAGCAGTTGGAGACACTGAGATGGAGATTTTATTTGTCTTAAATAATCAATTGATGGAGGCAGGAATTGAATACAAGCCACTAGTAACCACCCACCAGATGATGCTGCCCTTAATGACCGTAATTAACTTCTTCCGATAGAATTTTCAACCTCATTTTTTATCCTGTGTGGCTTTTCACACAGCCACTTCTGCCTGCCTGCATGCTGTGTGCTGGTGGGCTTGCTGGGAAAACCTGACTCATCCATGTCCGTTCTCAGAGCCATCGTTCCTTTTTGTCGTCCTTTAAACCCAGACTCTACTTCCCATAAATTATATTCCCATAACCCCAATATCCAAAGGAGTTCAGAGGCAGCAGATTCTTTCTGTGTGCTCCTCCACCAAGTCTGTTAAAATTCACTTGTCTTTGCAAAATATATAACTGTCGTCTCCAAAGTCACTCGGTGCAAAGTGTTTAGTTTATTGTGCCTCACCCTCTCAGCTAAAACTTCTGCATTTTTCCTTTGGGAAATTTAATGCTCTTTGCTTTTCCTCAAATGGACTTTCAGTTCCCACTGGTAGGGAATGTGTTTTGTTGGCTCTCACAGAAAGGAAGACATGTAATGTGTTTTGAAAATGTAACTCTGCTGGGATTCATGCTGAGGCTGCTTGGAAGTTCACGTTTCAAACATTTATCTCTCTCTGCAGGAAAATCTGTTGTGACAAGCAGAGTCATAAAACAGGCTTTTCTCTGGCCATTTCCTTCTGCCTCCTGAAATGGAAGATTTTGCCATTTCTGGGTTTAAACACAGCACTTTCTAGCTGTGAAACAAACAGGATAACAATAACCTTAGCTGTTCCACCCTGAAAGATTTCAGATTGCTTCAGAAACAAAATGTCTTAACTTGCAACTGAAATGCAACCACTTCTGAGCAGAAATACAGTAGTTATTGAGCAGCTTTTGTCTGCACCAGCAAGTCCTTCATCGGTAGTAAGGAGGAGTAAGTGCAGCAGGATCTATTGATAAAGGAGATAAGCAGTAGCTGTACAGGCTAAAGAAGGCACAGGTAGTGGATGTGAGGTTTTCTTCTTTGAGGAGAAAATGCTGTGGGCTTTAACACTTTATGAGCGCTATTCTTTTCCATTTATAAAGCTTTCTTGTAACAAAAATTAAAAAAAATAAAGGCATTTCTCTTTTGTGAAACTTCTCTTTGGTGAAACTTATTAAATAGTCCATGTATTATGATTTATGTTTGGTATTTGACTGCTTCTGAAAGTTTTGGCCATTGTAGGATGCGGGAAGAAGAGCAGTGATCCATGAAACCATAGTGCAAATGCTGAGAAGCTTCTCTTCAATGAGCTTGCTTTACTTTGCTTTACCTGGATAATGCAGCCACCAGGATCTTCCTTACTCCTCAAGTGCTGAGATCTTTACTTGAGTAGGCAGAGCTTTCCCATCTCTGCTCTGCAGTGGTTGACAGATGTGGTGCCCTTTTCCAGGGAGAGCAGGGTGTGCCTGAGGCTGATTCTGTTCCTGGTGCAGCCAGTGCTGCCTCTGTGCTCGTGCCACCTGGCAGGTGCAGCTAACAGCCTGGTTAGGGTGTGTGGCTCCTGTATTGACTTACAGGGGAGGCACGGAGAACAGAAGGCATGTTTCCAAGGCAGTGGAGAGAGCTCGTGTCACACCTCAGCCCCAGCTCTCCCTCCTAAGTGCCCAGGCTCCTCTCCAGGCTCTGGGGCAGCTCTGGCCCAGCTGGAGGCTGTAGCCCTCCCTGCATCTCTTGCACCAATGGCAGATCTATACGCTGACTGGATTTTCGTGACTGTGGGGGGGACAGGTGGTGATGTTTCTGTTAATGAGATTAATTTGCAGTTTGGTCAGATCTGCTGGTAGCTGCCAGTGGGTATGTGGAGGCTTGTGCTCAGAAAGCTCCATTGACAAGTGCTTCCCCAGAACAGACACACAGCAGTCTCTACAAAGAGCCATGCAAAATTGAAAGGGAATAAAAAAAGAAAAAGAAAGAAGCTGGTGTTCCATTTGATCAGAAACATTTGCTTTAGCTCCTTGCCTGGAGCATCCATGAATTACGTGGCAGTGAAGGATGACGTGGGATTGAAGAACACTGCATTCCAGCTTTTGAATCTTCTCATCTGCTGTCTACGCCTTGAAAATGTTTTCTAATAACATTCACTCACTCTCCAGAAAATGCATGGAACTTGCTTGGATCTGGTGGCAGTTGGGAACACACCACGTGCCTGATCTATGCTCTTAGCTCTGGAGTCCTGGGCTGCTAGGAGGCACCGGGTAGTGCTGCTGTGGAAAAGTAGGGTTTTTTCTTTCTCAATTTTTATGCACTTTAAATTTTTGGTTCCCTGGGATCTAAATAACATATGAGCTAATAAAGCCCAGTGATTGGGGTATGCCCGAGAAGTGTGTGGTAGCAGGGAATTGGCTGTTGACCATTAGAGCTCTTCCTCCTAGGAAATGAGTCTTCCTCTCAGTTGTTAGGATTTAAATTCTAATTACTGTTCTCTGGGGTGCTGAGACTGATTTCATGGTCTGCATTCTTGAATTCATGTCTGTCACGTTGAGGTGTGTGTGCACAGCCTGGTGTGACTCTCTTCCTCTCTGTCAGCCTTCATGCCAGTGGTACTCAGAGGTGCTTTTTCCCACAGGCCCTTTCCTTTGGTAGAGTTGATGGTTTTCACCCAGTGAAATCAGAAACAGCTTGAGGTGAGGCTGCTGTCCTTACACAGGTGGGGTGACCAGGGCACAGGGACGAGATGACTTGAGGCAGTGCATGGCACTGTCCCTGTGCTTCCACTGCAAATGGGCTTTGCTGGACACACTGTCTGCCACACATAGAAGTGCAGATCAGGGGCTGAGCTGGAGTTTAAACAGGCAGGGCTGTGCTCTGCCTACCCTGCTGTCATTCATTTAAGGGATTTCAAACCTCTGCATGAGGTTTGGGCCAAGTTCTGTTGGGTTCCTGTCAAGGCAAGCAGTCAGCTGTCCATCAACAGTGCTGCCAAGGGGATTGCTGGATACACAGGATGATCCAGATATGAGTGCCCATCCATGGGAACTCCTCATACCTGTGCTTCTTCCTTGATACCCTATTACTCCTCCACCTCCTGCTGCTTCACTGTGAGGTCCTGAGCTCTAACAGCCGTGTCAGGAACACCGCAGGAAAGAAACAAATTGCCTTGCTCAGAGTTTATATTGTCAGGCCTCAGGTGTGAGCAGTAAGCCAGGTTTTATAAAGTGCAAAAGACTTGCTTTGAAGTCCTCAGCTATAAAACATGTTCTACTTTCAAAGCGTCTTTACTTTTTTGCTTTTTCCCTTCCAGTGTTTCCTTTGCAACTCAGAGAGTTTGATAAGGAGCACAAATTCTGGAGGATCCACTTGATCCAGAATTTGGGGCAAGGCGAATGCCATGTGTTGAAAGGCTCGTGCAGCAAGTGCTGGAGCTGCAGCTTTCTGCCAGCCGGGCTGGGGGTGTACGAGTGGGCATGGAAGCCTCAACATGATTACTGAGGGAAGGGATGCTTGGTTACAGCATCCAGAATTGGCCTTGCAGATGGTTTTGCTGGGGGAGGATGCCCCTCCAAACTGGAGAAAGCACCTCCTTAGGCAGCTGCAGAGCCCAGCTGTCGATGGAGCACTGCACCTGCACCTTCTCTTGTTCCAGTGCTGAGTGGGAAGGCTCAAAACCTTTGGACCTGTCAGTGCTGTGGAGAAGTGGTACCCAGCTAGCCCTAAATGCTGGAAGAAGAGATTGTCTGGTTAAGTCTTCTGCCACAGTACCACTTATTTTCATATATTGAAAGTGAATTGGCATTTCTTTAGGCAGTTTCCTAACCCTGTAATTGTAGCTCAAAAATGAGAGAAGCCAAAAATTATGGTGAATTTGTATATGGAAGAGAGCAAGCTCTTCATGGCCCGAGGAAATGAGCGTCTGATAAATGAGTTGGTAGAGGCAAATAGGTTTCATCTGGTGTCAGGCTGAGAAAGCCTTTGGGGAGGAATAAGGTAGCAGATGAATGGAGGGTGAGTGCAGCCTCTCGCCAAGAGCCTCATTGTAAGATTTGTCTGTTTCTTCCTTAATTTTTGAAAGTGGGTAATTTGCATTGATTTCCCTCTGGAGCTTGACACATCAGCCCTGAAACTGGAAAGGAACTTTGCTTTAAATCCTTAAGAAATGTGGTAAATGTAATTTTATTTTCCGTAATTGTTAAATCGTGTCTTGAAGCAAAAACTCAAGGCACCACCTTCTCTGTAGGTACTGTAATAATTTTGTATAGTGTTTGGTGCAGCAGAGCTCTGAGGACACAATTTGTAATTGCTGTGGCATTTGAAGTCCCCAGGCAGGGGGAAACCTTTCCTGGGCTGTGTGCCTGTGTAGCTCAGGGATGTTTTGTGCTTGAGAAAGAGCAGAAGAGCACAAGTTGAAAGGGGACATGGCAACACCTAATCTGGTTTCATAAGCAGAAGAAACTGTGCAGGAGGGCCAGGGGTGAATCATATAAAGTTTTGCAAAGCCCTTTGGAACTGGTGCTGGAGAAGTTCTTCAGATGGTATGCTGGGTGCACTGAAATAATTCAGTCTTTTCTGGGGTTACACCCCAAAGAGACCTGTCCTTGTTCTGCCAGAGGTTCCCTCATCCCATGATAAATCACTTAGGTTTGTCTTGTGCTTTCCCTCCTTAAATCCATCCTTCCCTGCAAAATGTGACATGTGAACTGTGAGTCTGTTGGTGATGGGGGGAAAAGGCCAGCAGTGATTGAAACTGAAACTCCCAAATGCTGTGCTGGTTTGTGTTGGGGTCATACAATCATTTCTCTCTATTCATTTCAGGTAAAGCAGATCATGGAAGAAGCTGTCACCCGGAAATTTGTCCATGAAGACAGCAGTCACATCATCGCCTTATGTGGTAAATATCACATGGAAGAGCTAACACTACCTAACCTTACTTTTCCTCTACAAATGTATTTTCTCTGCTGTCAGAAGTAAATGTAGGTATTTAGATACTAGAAAGCATGGTGTTTGGGCCTGTGCCACCTTTTCTTTGTTTGCTGTATGTGTGTGTGCATTACCAAGAATTAGAAAGAAAATAAGATGGGTAGTAGAAATAATGTTCTACCCTGTGTACACCAAGAGCAGCTGGTGTTCCGAAGTCTGGGAATTGATCCAGCTCTGAATAAATTCTGGAATTTGGTGGTGATTGGCCTATTCCCTGCAGACTTAGACTGTCGTGTGTGTGGTGCTGATGGAGTGATCCACCCTGGGTGGGTGGACAAAGGATGGTCCAGCATTGGATTCTCAATAGAGATCAGCTCCAGAAAGCTCACACCAACTGCTCCTTTAGACACAGCCACTGCATTCAGTGCCTGAGAAGGAACTGTTGAATAGAGGTTCAACAGTTCTGAAATCTAACCCATAATTTACTAGGGCAAACAAAAATGTAACACTATTAACCAGACTTAGTGTGTGGAGAAACATCACAGAGAGATCCTGCTGAGAATTAAAGCTATGTGTAATTGTAAATATGTTTGTTGGCCTGGGGATTCTTGGCTGCTTTCTCTTTATGCTTCAAAGGGAAGACAGCTGGGAGTGATGCTGCAAGTGACTGGAGAACAGCCATAATCCCAGCACTGCTGAATTTCCCAGAGCAGAGCATTTGCAGCCAAGCATGCCCCGTTAGGTGTGATGGTGGTGCAGAGGTTAAACAGAGTGGAAGTTAGATTTGGCTTTGCAAGTAAGTGTACTGTTCAGACAAAGAAGGATCAACACACGTCACTGACAGCCAAAGTCACAAATATCACTTTCCTGAAAGTGATATTCCAAAACTACTGAAATTCCAATATGCTCTGCTGTGCTTCACTGGCCTGTTGCCATTTGCAAGTTATCTTTGACTTACAGCTTAGGAGCATTGATTCATCCTACTTATTCCATGCAGGAATGCCAGATTTGGCCCTGTTTTCTGGCTAAGGTTTTATTGCTGTTAGCGCAGACTGGAGCTGTTTTCTCCACTGAGTTTGTGGTTACTTTAAATATTGCCCTTTTATCTACTGCATATTTGTATTATACAGAGGAGAAAAAGTAACTGTGGGAAGTGGTCCCAAGACAGGAGGAGGTGCAGGATCCCTGAGCCAGTGCCTTTGCTGCAGGCTGCCCGTGTGATCCAGAGAGTCCTCAGTGTGATCTGTCTGGTCCCTGTTCCTGAAATCTTGTTCTGGAAGCTGTGCTGTTGTATTGGTGTAAGGCAGCTATTTCTGTTAGACTCTGCTTGGCCAAAATTAGGAATTCTGTAAAGTCTTCTTCATATGTGTCTCTTCCTCCCACTGTGATTCTAGTTGGTTTTGTGTTCTGAATTCTTCAGGGTCTGAAGAGCTAGTAACTCCATGAGCTGCCTCATTATTGCCCAGCAATCCTACCCGTCCTAAGGAAGGACCTCAGCCTGTGCTGCTTTGAATGTAGGCCTTAATTAACTCTAAACCAGAAGCAGGTGAAGCTGAGTCTTCTGTTTTCACTTTAGCTGATTGAATGGAGAATCCCCTTTCAGTAGATTTGGCTAACAGCTCCTGGCTGGGGCTCTCCTGGGTGTGCAGTTCTCTTCCCTCCCCCACTCTGGTTTCATGTGCCTCTTCAGAAGGTTTTTCCCTTCTATTTAAAATTAGGTTGGCTCAGTATATGAGTCATTTTCAGTGAATCTTGTTATAAATATAGAATTCTTGTGAATCATTTTACTCTCCTGCAAGGCTGAGTTTAGCAAGAGTCTCTTAAATACATGATAGTTGATTTTCAGGGTCTGTCTGCATCAGTAACTGAGCATTTCCAAGGTGCCATAGGTCCTAGATGGCTGAAAGCAGTGCTGACATTTTTCATTTCTGTGGGAAGTGCAGGGGGCTCTGTATTTGTGCTCAACCCGGTGTATAACCCAGTTACATCCCAAGGGCTCTTTCATCCCATCTGATTTCTAGAAGATGTAGCTCTGTGGTGTGGAGCCCGGTTTGGGCTCTGCAGCGTGCCACGGTGGGACAGAAATTCCCCATTCCTTTGGGCTGCCTGCTGCTGTGGAGTGAGTTTCACTGGGGGCGTGTGGTCAGCTGGGGTACAGCCCAGTGACGCAGCTGTGTTTGTAGCATCTTCAGTGGCCGCTGCTTCTCTTAGAAGCTGGATGTGCATGTTTCCAGCCTGGGTTATGTGGAAACGTTTCCTTGGGAACAGCAGCTGACATCGCTGACGTGGGGCTTCGCTCAGCTGAGTTGTCTCTGCGGCAGGCGAGTGCTGAGCCCTCCTCCTGCACCCCTCCTTCCACCAGTGTGCCCAAAGCTTCCATGGCTGAAGGTGTTCTCACCAGGAACACCAGCCCTTTCCAGCTTCTACACTTCTGAGGGAAAGGGCAAAGAAAAAGGAAGCTTTTCTGTGTTTCTGTGGGTACCTGAAGTGTATTTACAGGGTTTCTGTTTCAGTGCATTATGCTTGCTGTGTGTGTCCAAAAAGCACTTGCACTTTGCTAAGCCTTTTCTTCTTTAGGTCTGACAGTAACATGCTGCTTTAAGCAACTGAAAAACTTGTTTATCAGCTTCATACAGCACTGGAACACGCTGTATTCGTGAATGTCCAAGACACAGTTACCCGAATGATGTTTTTTATGTTTTCAATATATAGTTTGAAACGAGTCTCCGTAGTTTGTTCTCTTTGAATAAATATTTTGAGTGCATTAAATGAAATAATCCTGAATGCCCATGCTGTAAGCTAATTGCTATAGGCTTCAGGTGGATTAGTGAGAGCTGGCATGTGTTGCAGTCAAAGTGTATGTTGTTTAGATGTAAATCCAGCATGCCTGCTTGGCAAAGGGAATGTAGTTACTGTGTTTTGGGTGAAGGTTGGCACTGAACATAAGTGAAAATAGTAACTTGGGCACTGTCAAACATGCAGAACTTGGCTTTTCAATGAGATTTCAGTTCAAATTAGGGAAGGGATGAACTGCACGAAAAGCTTTTTTTGGCCTGAATAATAAATCTGCTACCAGTAATTAAACCCATTAATTAAAATGTACAGAATCCCTTTGTGGTTGAACTGAGAAGGCCAGTTCTGATTTTGAGCTGCAGAATGGTATTTAATGTTTTGCTTGGAGCTTCTTGTAAACCTTCTTCGGGGATGGCAGGTCTGCATTGCACATGTTCCTTGGGATGTGAATGGAGGGGAGGGAGCTGGGGGATTCCACTACTGTCCCTGGGGGTTTGCACTGGAGCTGTATGGGGGCCAGGGATGGTTTTATTGCAAGGGCATCACCTGGTCCTTTCCTGTTCCTGAATCTGAACTAAAATTCTGTAAGACGTTGAGACTGTCTTATTAAAACAATGAAACTCCTATGTCCTTTTTGGTTTTTTTATACTTTATGTAGCTTTTTTTGGTATACTTTGGATATCGGACGTGTGCTGTTGCTCTCCATCTCCAGTTACTAATATTGTTTGATTTACCCTCAGCGTTGGTTACAGTCCTTCTCTTCAGAGTAATTTGGAAGTATTTATTTTTCATTTGCCTCAGTGTCATTGGATTATCTTTGCCTTCTAATTCTGTTCTAAAACTGTGTTCTATCTAGACCAGACTTACAGACCAGAAACATTTTCCCCCTTTTAAATACAAGCAGAAAATTTGCTGTTTCTGAGTGTTGTGTTACTGTTCTATCTTGATAGATCTGTTGAGAATCCTCGCTGCAGAACCTGCAATTCCATGTGCAGAGAAGAGAAGCAAAGAGCCTCTCCTAGAAGAGCTAAGGGAGCTTGGCTGGCTCAGCCTGGGGGATGAGCCAGTCCCCTTGATTCAGCTGCCTTAACCTCAGCTTTTGTTGTTTCCAATCCCATTATGCATATTGCTTTTCTTCTCTTATTAGCTGATGAAAATGACTGGTTTTTTCTGGGTAATGCTGTATTTAAATATCATAGATGTAAAAAAAAGAACAAAACCCATGTCACGATCTGTCCGGTCATGTGCTGGGAAAGGGGAGAGGGTTTGACTGTAGAGCTGGATCTGAATATTAACTGAAGGTGTTTATATGTGATCTGTGACTGCGTTTAGTTATGTGTGCAGCCTTTAAAAGAAGGATGTGGTGGCTGCACGGGGCAGCTTGGGATGTAATGAATCCCCATTAGCAAGCAGTCCTTGCAGTGGTGCTTTCTCTGTGTGAATAATACATTGGAGAGATGGGCTAAGGTCTTTCAGCTGACACCTGCTCCTGCCAACCAGAGGGAGGGGACACCTGAACATGAACTGAGGGATGACGTGGATGGGTGGGTGAGGAGGTCCATGCATGAATAGGTCCACACAGCAGTTGTACAGTGCCCCTGGCCAGCTCTGCAGGGTCATTCCTTTCCTTTTTGGGTGACTTCCACATATCTAAGCAAATGTGCCAGCTGGAAGGTGAATACTACCATACTACTTCTTCTTAGTACAGTTTCTTTTATGTGCTCCTGTCAGTTGTGCAGCAGCTCCTTCAGCTTCCCCGTGTTTCCTTCAGTCAGTGAGACTCTAATATGATCTTGACTCGGGCCAGGCTGTGGGAGGTCAGAACTGGACTCCAGACTGAGGATGAAAGTGGCTGTGTCTGTGAAGCACTCCTGAGCTGGCACTTGTGTCTCAAGTTGGTGCTTGTGCTCTCAAGCTCCTACAATGTCTGTACATCAGGACTGCATGAACATTTACTGTTCTTGGAAGCAGAGTAAGGAGAACTCACAAGTGCTTCTGAGACATCTGTGCTTCAGGCTTTAATTCCACACTCAGAGGAGACCAGATGTGTGGGCCCTGTATCCATCCATTGCAGTTTCCTTTCACAGAGCCCTGGGGCACCTACACTAGGATAATCATCAGTGTAAGATGCTTCCTTCTTGGAAAATAAGTAGAGGGAATTGTTATTTGGAATAGCTCTGAGTCAGTCAAGATCTGTTCACAGCGAAAGGCTCTTGGGTCCTCTTTACATTTTAGAACCAATTCAATGTGTAACAGGATTTCAGTTAATGTGCAAAGCACTAAGACTGGACTTTCTATCCAACAGTTCAACAGTTACTTCCCAGCTTCCTAAAGCAGATGAGTACTCCATTCATTCTGGAAGTGGCAGACAGTAGGAAAGCAACTGTTGTGGCTGCATTTTCTGGAGCCATGTGCTTAGTCGAGATCAGGTAAGATCTGAAGTTTCAGGGCCTGTAAATGTTTGTAGGAACGCAATCAAACTGCTTCAGCTGAAGTCATGGGTGAGTCTCTGTCAAAGCTGGCAGTGGAAAACCAGGAATCCTTTGAACATGAATCTGGCTGGTGACTCCTGGAGACCAGGTGTGTTGGGTATTTTGGGGATGGATTGGTGTCTGAGCTGCAGGAGTGACTGGCAGTGTGGGTCACTAACCCCCACTGCTCATGGACACAAGGGTTAACCACAACAATGTGGTTAGTTGTGCGACTGTTTTCTTCTTTGGTCCTATGATGACTTGTTACCCCATTTTGCACAAAGTTAATTGTGTTTGAAAGAGAAGATCTAATTAAGAACCAATGACTGCATGATGCTGGAGCTCATGCTCTGTTTTTTCTTGTTCAGGACCTGAAATCCAAGCAATTATCAGAGTCATCAAACATCACAATTGCCAGCCCCAAGCAATGAAAAATCATGACTCAGAAATCTTTTCCTTCATGGCTCTAAATTACAAGGCTGGATTAAAGTCCATGACAAGAAAATAAAATCAGCTGAGGAATAGAAATGTATTTCTTAAGTACATTTCTTACCCAGAGATTCTTATCCAGTGGCTTGTTTCAAGAGGGTACAGCTTTCAGAAGAATATCTGATAGCCACAACTTGCAGTAAAATTGTGGAAGGCAGAAATGTGGGAAACTCTTCTTTGTTGGTTTTTATGGTGAGAAATAAGTTCCTGATAGAAGCCCTTTTCCTGCCTCCTATTTAAAATATGGCACCAAAGTGCTGACAGATGAAAGGAACTGGGGACTGATGTGGAGCTGTTCTGGACATTTTCGGTGATGAATAATGCTTAAAAAGTAGTTTACAGAGATTATACCTCACTTGGTAAACACATTAGCCCAAAGAGAGTACTACCAGAGATGATCATAATTGGGCAGAGGCAAATATTTTTTCACACAGATTTAAAAGGTTTTTGATTGTGCTCTAAAGATGATGCTTAATGAGTGGTGTTCTGTAGAGGGGAGAAGAAAAAAGTGAATATTAGCTCTGATGTGAAATGAAACAGTCTTTTTAACTGCACGTGTTTTTAGTTTGAGAAGTGAAATATAATGTCTCTTGCTTTTTAGAGAACTCTAAGTATTTTGCTTTAATTCTGGGCCATAAATTGGATCATATTCAATATTTGGAGAAACCCCAGTACTTTTGATTTACCCTTAACAGTGTTTAATGGAAACACTTCCATTTCCTGAAGGTTACTGAGATCCTTAATGGTCAGGATTTTAAAGTCGAGCAGTCACCAGCTTCCAGCCCTGATGTTTCCCAGCCAGAGCTATCTTTAGAACTGGGGATTGTCCATTTAGACACTTTATTTTCTAGAGAATTACTGAACACTGGATGTTATGTGGCAGAACCAAACACAAGTAACTTGAGTGCAGGTGAATGAGGGCAAAGGAGCACACCTGGGTATCTCCTCTGCAGTCCTTTGCTGCTGGGCTGACACACAGGTACAGCTGGGTCTCACTTGGTCACTGTGCTCTTCTCAGTGACACAGCATGCTGGAACTTGGCATAAAACTGCTTCCAAGATCTGTGATTAGCTGGTAAAGCATCAGCAGCTGGAGATTGTGAGCATTTGATAGTTTCTTTGTCATCCTCCTCTTTTCACTTGTTCTTAATTTCTTCAGCCTCATGAATTCGATTCCCTGTGCACTGTTTCCATGAAAACAAGGTATTTAGCTGCAGTATTTCTTCCTGTCTAAGGAAAATCTCATCTGCTAAATACACCCCATAAATTATCCTTCCACAGGCCTTCTTTTCCCTACTCACCACCCTTCCAGCCCCAGAGCTCTCATTTCACACTCCATTAAGTCATGTCAAGATTTTCATAGAGGCAAAAAAGGAGAAAACTGAACTTGTTCATTTGACTCTGCAAGAAGCAGGTATGGTAAAGTCATAAAAAAGTGACATTTTACAAAGCTTGGTGGGCACCGTGATTATTTGAACTGCAAATCAATAATATATCTGCACTTAATTAAATTCAGCAGCAGATACTGTGGGGAATGTTCCTCAAAACTGTCTGGAGTTAATGAATTTTTAGATGGCTGCTGTCAATGGAACTATACAAGGGAATTACCTGAGCTGTGCTGATTTGTTCCCAGTGCAGTGCTGCTCTTCCAATCTGTGTGTAATGAGTAGCTGCCTTTTTATCTGCTGAGTTTGTGTCTGTGTTTGTGGTAAGTACAGTGACTATAGGCAGGCTTGGATCACAGCGTGCTGTGATCCTATACAGCCTACAGCGGTTTAGGATCACATACCTATAGCCAAAAGCATGTGTATGTGTGTACACAAAACCACCTGTTGATGATGCCTTTCTGATGTTGTCAGTTTCTCCATAAACAGCTAAATCATCTCTTTTTATGTCTGTTTTGAGTGTCACATTCCAGAGAGGGGAAAATTGTTCATTTTCTTTAAAATGGGTAAATAACTTCATTTCCGTGTCCCAAAGGTTCTTGTAGGTATAACCCCTAAAATGGTTTGTGTGTTATCTCTTTAGGCAGCAGTCTGAGCTTCGTACTTTGTGACTCCATTTTTGGACCTAGTTTTGTTTTATCAAAAAGCACCGCTGCCAAGGTTCTCTCATATCTTTTTAAAAGATTTTGCAGCTTGAGGTGACTCTTCTCCCAGTTTGTTCAGGATGTGTTAAGTTTTCTTTCCGACTGAGCTTGGCTGTGGGCAGTGCTGGCAAGGTTCAGTGAGATCAGTGCCTGCCTTGGACACAGAGCCAAGGGAAAGCCCTGCGGGCTCTGCCAGGCAGCTGGTCCCTGGCTACCGTGCTGTGCCACTCTCATGCTGCTCACTGTGTTGGAGAGATGCCTTCCTGCTGTCCTGTGCTACCGAGGTGACATCCCCTGGGTTGGAATGGGATGACACCTCTGTCTAACGGTGTGCTGCCCTCCTTGGATGTTTTGTAGTTTAACTGGATAAAAGCCACGGTGTGTTTGAAAGCATATTCCAATCAAGTCAAGTGTCAGTGTAAAGTCAGCTCTTCTGGAATAGTGTTGTTAGTCTCAGTTGGGGGGTGAAGTGGAGGAGAATTAAGTGCCCTGGGAGTCACACAGGCTGGGATGTGACCTGGACCCCCATCTGAGGGTTCCTTACACAGAGAACTGGACACGCATGAATCTCTCATCCCATGGAACATACATCGTGAGGCAATCTAGCAGTGAAGCCCAATGTCTCTCCCCTTTCAAAGAACCTTATGTGTGGTACAGGCAGTTGAGGACTGATGTTACCCAAGTCCTTGTGATGAGAAATGTCACAATGGACTAATAAAATATGGGGGCTTTAGAGGCAGTCACCATGGAAATTACCCTCAGTGGCAGCTGCAGCATTTATTAATAATTAAAGCTGTGCCTGCTGTGCTTTTCACTAAATTTGTTTCATTAATATTTTATTGTTTTAAAGAAATAAAAAAAAGCAGCGAAGGTGGGAAGAGAGCCTGTTTCCTAAGCAACAGCAATGCACTTCTTTGCAGTTATTTTTAAAGGCAGGTTGCTTCATTTAAGGTTTGGAGCCAATTATTGCTGCATTGCTCCCGGCATCTGGAAAGCTGCTTCTCTTTTTTCTTTATTTCTAATTGAAAGGGAGAGCAAAACAGTTGCTGGGTTAAGAACTGTTGTGATGGTTGCTAGACAGGAGCTACGACTATGATGTGAAGAGCATCCCATGCTGCCATCACTCTGTTCTCCGGTGCTGTGCAAACCCCTGGGCACGGATGCTCCGTTGCCTCGGAGTGGAGCCAGCCTGGCTTTGGAGCTGTCAGCAGTGCTGGGCTCCTGCTCGTGTCAGACGACAGGCACTGCCTCTGCCACCCACAGATGTCCTTTGAGCGCAGAGGAGGTTTCTGCTATAAGCTGCTTGCTGAGAGGAGTCATGCAGGGATGTGCCTGTGTGTCCTGGTCCTCCTTCCAGGGAACAGTGTCGTGCACACGCTGTTGTGCTCCATGGGGCAGTTGTCTTCTGGGGCAGTAGTTCTGGTTGGAAGTGCACCAGCATGGGGAGCAGTGTCAGACCTGCTGCTCAGTGACTGTGTCTGATGCCGTTGAGCTCATGTCTGGGGAGAGCAGGAGTCTGCCCAAGCTGAGGCCACTGGCACTGCCCCGTTCTGCCATGCGGCATCTCAGAGACTCTGGTTTTTGCTGCTCCTGGGCTAAGGCTCCTCTGGGTTCAGCCCAGGCAGAATGCTCTAGGCAAGTGTTCCTGCATGCCCTTCAGCCTTGCCTGGGACTCCAGTTAGTTTTCAGGGCCTGAGCAGTGCAGATAGGTGTTTTTCAGATGCAGGCATTCAGGTGTTAGGGGATTTGGAGCCTTCAAGTACAATAAGGAGAGGAGCCTTCAGGAAACGTTCAGCACCTGACAGTGTTAGGTGTAAAGTACAAACAAAAGCTGCCTTCTCTCAAAATGAGCTGCTGAGTGTTGGGCAAAAGAGAGAGAGTATCAGAGCAGATGGAGAGCCATGTGTTACTGCAGCGAACATTGAATGTGGCAATTGGAGCTGTGGTTTCCCTCCGGGCTGCCCTGCTGTCAGCCAGCACAGGAGAGCTCAGTGCTCACACAGACCCCCTTGAGGGCTGCCCTGCCTGCGTGGGCTGTGCTGGGCACACCTGGCACTACAGTTGGGTCTTCCCTTCCCTATGAATGAATTGCTCTGTTCTCCTTCACCCTTTTCTATGGGCAGTGTTGACTGTGTGAGTCATCTGTAGTCTCACTTCAAAAGCAGATAGGGAAGGCTTATTTTTTGTTTTGGTTTGTTGTTTTTTTTTAAAATTTGTATTTCTCTTTTTTCTCTTCCGTGCAGCAGATTACACGAGAGCTGGATAGGTTCCTGCTGCAGTCTTGCAAGGCTGACATAGTGCAGTGCTTTAATGGTGCCATCGGGGCATGTTACAGTGGGGTTCTGTGAGTCTGTGACATGTAAAGTGGGGTGAAAATACTGGGGGATTTCAGGTCACTTACATACTGCCATTATCTGTACCTTACGAGATGCTTGTAGTTGCAGGTTAGACACATGCTGGCATCATCTGATTTTGAGTTCCAGTCTGTCTGCCTGTCTCTGTTCCTGACCCACACCTGCCCAGTGGAGTGAGCAGGTGGCATTGACCGAGGAGGAGGCTGAAGGCCAGCAGGACCCATAACACTGTCTCCTTGCCCCCCTGTCCTGCAGGTGTGGTGGAAGCATGTCTCCTGCACATGCTGAAGCGCAGGGCTGCCGGTTTCCTGCGCACTGACAAGGTGGCCGCGCTCTTCACCAAGGTGGGCAAGACGTGTCCCATAGCTGGAGATGTGTGCAAGAAGGTGCAGGAGCTGCAGCAGCAGGTGGAGAGCAGGTGAGGCTGAGGTCTGTTTATCAGCAGAGCTCATCCAGTGTGAATTGTGTGTGCAGCATGCTGGGGACACACAGACCTCTCAGTGAATGCAGGGGGGCCTGTCTGGGCCATGTGTCTCGTTGGTGGCCGTAACAATACGGCAGATGTTTGTGTTTGATCAAGCTGGCAGTGAGCAAAGGGACAGAGGTGAGGAACTGGGGCTTTGGTGTTTCACTTTGCTTCTCAGTGCAGCAGAGCAGCACGCCCAGCCCACACACAGCAACAGAAGTGACTAATTGCCGGTGATTTCAGAGAGGGCTCACAGTTGGGTTATGGTGGACCAGCTTGGACTGTTGGTGGGAAGGGAGTGGGTGGAAAGAGGAACCGAAGAGCAGGCTTACTGGAAAAGCTGTTTTGGCATGCTCCTGCCAAACCAGTGACAGATTTGTGGGTATCATGGTAGGAATAGTTAGATTAATGGATACAAAGACTGCTGGGGGAGGGTGATATAGGAAAGCTGTTAAGTACATGCTGGACTTGAGCACAACAGAATTTGTCCTGGAGTCAAGGACATGAGATTACTGAAAGTCTTAAATTTCTTGCCGCTGGTGAGTAGTGCAATTAAAATTTTCCATATGGTTCTGATAACGGAGTCACAGTGCATGAGCCTGTGGGATGAGTGTCTTGTCCTGTAAGCTCAGGACATGATCATTTTTTTCTGTTTTTAGGCACTGTTGAGCCCTAAGAGTTCTTTGTACATCATAGGAATGTTTAGCCTCTGATCAACTTGCTGTAAGAAGGGCTTTGCCAAGAGAGCTGAAGTTCTTGTTAAGTCTTCAATTACTGAGAATTGTTTAAATTAGCTCTTATATTTCTGTGTCATTTTTTGGCATTTATCTCTGTTAGACTTGTAATTTTCAGACTTTATGTAGTTTTTAACAGGTATGTACCTATTTCTGATATATTTTTAGTTGTCTGCTTACTGATACAGATGGGCATTTTGTTAATTTTATTTTTTGAAATGCTGGGAAGAAGGATGCTTTCTATTGAAAATTCACCTGCCTCTTCTTTTAAGAGACCACACAAACCCCTCTCTAACCACCAGAGATCTTTGGCTGTGTCCTCTGACAGAAAGGAGCAAATGAACCTAAATTCTGTGGTTTCTCTTGGACAAATTTGGTGTGTTTTTCAGCTATTAACAGCCACAAAATTTAAGTGCTATAGAAAATATGCACAGCAATGAGACTAGTGGGAAGCACTCTACGGGGTGCACTCGCTTCATTGGGTGTATGAAATGAGACAGGAGGGCTGTAGCAGCCTCATTGGTCTTGAGGCTGTGGATTAAGAAAGCCCCTGTTTAGGATGCAGCTAAACACACTCGAATTGCTCTGATGTCAGTGCTGTCATGTGTCTGTCTTGCCTTGCAGAGGTGCTGTCATGGCCTCATTGAGGATAAGGGACTGTGTAAATGCAAAGAGGAATTACAGATCTCACCCAAAAGAGCCTCAAACGAATGTATTTACACTTTGTAAATGAACAGTTTACTGAAAGGGAACCTGAGTGCTGGCAAAGAACAGAATTGTTTGAGAACATGGATTTTATGCTGCACATTGTTGATGTCATGGTTTCTTTCCTCACTGAGGCAAAACTGAACTTTCTGTTATTTGAAAAGGGGGAAATTTTCTGGGAAAAAGATGAAGGGGATTACTGTTCCCCTCTTAGCCCAATGCAGAGACCAAGGCTGTGCAGCAGGAAGCTGTTCCTGTAAACTGGACAATCTTTACAGACTCCTTCTGTAAAAAACTCTGAACTGAGGCATCCTGTATCCTTAGAGCTGTGATTTCCAGAAAATCCCTGATGGTGGACTGACTAGAACTCCATTCCCCAGAGGCAGTGAGTACTTACACAGTGGTTTTAGACAGCTTGTACACAGATAACACATTGGTCAGATGCACACTGTGTGTTCCAACACCTCCTCATGTGGAGAGCTCTTAGTGAGAAGAACAGTTGGAATTCTGACTGCTTTTACTTTATCACCTTTTGCAGGAAAAATCAGCCAAGTGGGCAGGAACCCCTCAAGAGGCAAGGATCAACCACAAGCAAAACACCTGTCCTGACACCTCAGGCCATCAAACACATCTGGGTTCGGACAGCCTTGATTGAGAAAGTGCTCGACAAGATTGTGCAGTACATTGTTGATAACTGCAGGTAAGAAAAGAAGCAGAAACATGGGGATTTGGTGGACTGATGTCTGCAACAAGGGATTTACTCAAAAGTCTTCTGCAAACCTCTGCGATGCAGAGTTCTGGTCAGATGAAAACTGGTTGCACAGACGTTCAGAAAAAAATGTACTTTCATTTCGAGTCACTGATGGTGTTTCAGGCTTACAAAAACATTAACGGATATTCAACCTTCCAGAAATCAGTTAAAAAACCTGACTTCAAGTATATTAGGTGCCCAGATTCTAATGAGATCTAGACCTTAGTGGAATAGGAATGTATTCTAATAGGTCATGAGTAGAAAATAATCCTTTGGAGCTTTAGGATGTCAGGGAGGAAAATGCCCTTTGTAGATGAAAGAAGGAGAAATTAGAACAGGAGAAGTTAATGACATAAAGCCTTAGGGTTATGAAAACAGATTCTTTGAATCATGTTTCCTTCTTAGAAAAGTCAAGCTCTGTAAAATGAATCTTCCTTTGCAAAACCAGAGAAGAGCATCAGTGCTTTATGGACGTATTCCACAAGGACTCCTTAAGAGAAAAAGACAAGTCCTTTCTGTTCTGTCATTGCTTCCTGCTGCCCAGCATCAGCTGTGGTTTCCCAAGGAGTGGCTCTTAACTCTTACCCTTCCTGCCCTCCCATAACTGATGATACAGAAGACTTATGGGGCACACTGGGGGCAATATCCCATAAAAAGATAAAGGGAGGGAACCTGAAGCTTGATGTGGTCCCCGGAAAGTACGTGTGTATCTGCTGGCATTGCAGTTTGTTTGCAGGAGTGCTCTTGTCATTCCACACTGGGGGACACATTCTTGCCCATCAAAAGCCCAGGGGTCTGAACAAGGATGAGAGCTAGGGCAGAGCAACTTATTTTCACAGTATTTTCCAAGTTTGGATTACTGTTTCCCTTGTCATCAGCTTTATTTTCATGATGTATCTTTCCACTAAAAAGCTAGAGAATGGAAGAAAGGTCTTTGTGCTGTTCAAGCAAACTGTCGCTCTGGGATATGAAATACCAGCTTGGTTTATGAGCTGTGTGCAGAAGAGGCAGAGGGAGGGTTGGCTGTGTCCCAGAGACAGAGTTAATGAAAGCATTTCAGTCCACTGTCTCAGTGTCTGCGGATACATGGGCACAAGGGTTTTTTAATTTCTTTTCCATATAATCCACCAGGAGACAAGTCAGAGTTTGCTCTCAATTTTTCCATTAATGTGTGTTGGAGATGTTCACCTTGCTGCCTTCCCTCTCCTTTAGATGAGTTAGGATCAGGTCCTTAACTGCAAGTGTGTGAAGGCTTTTTGCCATGCATTTTTGTGACATTACTGCTCAAATGCTCCATGTTCACGTCCTTCAGCTGTTCTGTCCTGGAGGAGGAGCAGGTGCTTTAGAGTTTGAGCCCCATCTAGTGAACAGACCATGGAGGACAGTGACATTCAAGAAATGTAGGTGTTTGGATTTTTTGGCTGTGTGGTTTTGTAAGGCAGCAAGAGGTGTTTAAGAATGTGTGGAATGTTTTGTCCCTGTGGAGAATGGACAAAATTGCTTGTAGAGAGTTATTGTCTGTCTCCATATTGCAATAGTGCCCAAAGCCCCAGATCAAATATACTGGGTAAACACATTGAGCACAAGGCAAGCTCCTGCCTCTCAAGAGCTCAGTTAAAAATAAATGAGGCAGAGTGAGCATATTGAGAGGAGGTGACTTGCCTGGGGTTATTACAGCTGCTCAGGGGCAGAATGTGCATCCAAAGTAGAGGTGGTGGTCAGCTGGTTAAATGTAGAAGTCTGGAGTGTAGGTTTATTGAATTATTTGTTCCAGGCTCCTTTGTATGCTCCATGGAGGCCTAGTCAATGTTATTGATATAGTTTAGGAAATTATCTGCTTTTAAAACAGTTGTCAAAAATAGCCTACGTGAATTTCTCTGTAACATTTGGTGAATTTGGTCTTGAAATGAGTGTGTGACCTCAGTGTTTATTAAGCATGAAGGTGACCTGGAACGTGACCTCAGCAGTCCAGCTTCCCCCTGCACACACACTCGACTCCCCCTGGACTGGGAGCGGCACAGTAGGTGCTGGAGGAGCTTGTCTGGCTGCTCTGCCCTGCTGTCTTTGCTTCCTTTGGCTGCTTTCTGGTAAGCAGTATTGTGTGATATCAAGTCAGTGGGCTCATGCTGCTAGGAGGCATAAGATCTTTCAAAAATACCAACCTGTGTTTTTAACTGGGCTCCGATCTTTTATTCCTAGTAAATATTATGAGAAAGAAGCTTTACTGGCAGATCCTGTTTGTGGCCCAATACTGGCTTCTCTTCTAGGTGAGTTCTTGCAAAGTTACTTCTTACTGTGACAAAAATAAGTTTTCTTGAAACAGTTTGTATTGTGGCACTGTTACAAGAGGTGATTTTTCTCTCTCACATGTAGTTTAGCTATTCATAACAGAGCAACATAGAAGATGTTTTGTTGCTTATGAGCCCACTACAGACTGGTCATCTGGTTTGATTATTAATTTTTGGTTAGACCAGAAAACAGAACAGGAATGGCATTTTACTGAATGCTGCCTGGCAGCTTGTAACTGCTGATGCTGCTGTGGCAGGGTATTGTGGCCTGTAGGAATGCTTTGACACAGCCCTAGGTAATAGGACCTGATATGTTACTATGTGTGTTGTCTGCACTGTGAGGTGATCCCGTAGGATCAGGGATCATTAATATTCACTTGGGTGGAGAAGGAGGAATCACCTTCAGTGCTCAGCCAGCAGGATAGGACTGAGTGTGTTTCTGAACAGGCTCAGAAGGTTTCTCTCCTGGGCTGTGTTCCTAGTTGGTCCATGTGCTCTGGAGTACACCAAGCTGAAGACAGCAGATCACTACTGGACAGACCCTTCAGCCGATGAGCTGGTTCAGCGGCATCGGATCCAAGGAGTCCACGGCCGCCAGGACTCCCCCTCGAAGCGCCCAGCCCTGGGAGTAGGTATTTACTGTGTAGCTGTTTCTGAGTTAAAGGCACAGGTGGATAATAAAAACAACCCCGTGAAGGAGAGATCTGAATCTGAAACAGCCTTTCTCAGACGTAATGGAGCCTTTATCACAGATTAGAAGTCCATTTGGGCCCCAGTGTCCTCTCTGTATGTAGAAAAGTCTGAGATCCAGCACTTATTTCTGTGGCTTTTGACAGTTGTGATTTGGCCAGGTAATTCACAAAAAATTCTGAGCTGCCATGGTCAGGGCTGAGTAGGAGTCCAGGTGATTTCTCTGCAAAGTCTCCTGGCTCTACAAAAAGTTCCACTCTGTGGAGACTGGTCTAAGTGGAACAGTTCCTGAGTCACAGTGATCCCTGCCTGTCTGACCTGCCCTGGCTGTGTCTGTCTGTGCTAGATCCGGAAGCGCCATTCCAGTGGGAGCACATCAGAAGATCCCTTTGCTGCTTCGGCAAGGGAGTACGTGGAGTCACTGCACCAGAATTCCCGAACGCACCTTCTGTATGGGAAAAACAACGTCCTAGTCCAGCCGGTGAGTGTGTGGAGTTTTGGGCCAGTGGCTGTGACTTGAGAAGTCAGCGGGGTAGGTGAGGGTAGAACTCAGACTTGTCACATGCTCAGGACAGTGCTGCCTTCCTGCTTGGCTCTGTTATGCTGGGGTAGATTAAGATGTGACAAATGCTTTCACTGCCTGCCCAGTGTGAATGTGAAGTGGTCCTGTAGGCAGGAACAAACATAGTGGACTGTATTTCATAAACTCAGTATAGTTTTTCCCCTCTTTCTAGTAGCAATATTAAATACCAGTGCTTCTGTTGTTAAGGTTTCCCTCAGCAGTTCCCAAATAATGCACCTCTGGAACTTATGGTACATAGGAAGACTGGAACTTATATTTTTTGCAGATATTTTGTGCACTTTAGTCAGCTGGGTTGTCTGTTTGTTGCTTCTGTGAACAGAAAGATGACCTGGAAGCAATTCCTGGGTATCTCTCCCTTCATCAGTCAGCAGATAATTTGACGTTAAAATGGACTCCAAACCAGCTGATGAATGGAACCCTTGGAGATTCAGAGCTGGAGAAAAGGTATTAATTGCACTCAGGAAAGATGGGAAGCATTCATGGTGTTTATTTGTGTACTTGACATCATGACATAAGTATAAAAAGACTGGTTTAATGGAAGGGCTTCTGAATGGTGCCTGAGTTGAGGTGTTGGACAGCTTGGGTTCTATTCCTGTTCTGTCACAGATGAAGCAACTTTCCAAGGGTCCTGTAATGCATTTGGATATAAGGCCAAATGCATTTCCAAAAGGAAAACAAAATACTGCTCTTCCACGTGTTCAGGAGAAAAGGCTCAACACAAACTTCCATCATTAGAATTCTTGTACTTCCTTTCAGAGGGTCCCAAATCACTTGGCTGATCTCAGCCTCAAAAGAGAGACCTGCAAGGTCATTGTCTTTTGTTAGATCAGTTATTCATTGGATTTGGCATTTTGCTTCAGTAGGAGGGCAGGTTAAGTCTCGAACCAGGCAGGTATGTCTCCTCAGGGAATAGTTCCTCCAACCCCAGAACCATGCTCTCAGATGCTTAATCCACACCATTCTTTTTCTAGAAAGTCATGTGTATTTTTCATAGCACATTAATGAAAATGGAGAAAAACAATGTTTCCTGCACTTTCCTTCCCTCTTAGTGTTTACTGGGACTACGCATTGATAGTGCCACTGAGCCAGATTGTCTGCATCCACTGCCATCAGCAACGTAAGCATAACCCATCCTCTCCTGGGGCCCTCCCAGAGCCCCTTTCTGCCAGGGGAATGTTAATGCTGCTGCCAGTTTATGTGGTGCCTGGTAGGGGGTTGTTGCAAACAGAGATAAATGCTTTTTCTTCTTCAGCTGTCTTCACTGAAGGGTCCAGTAAGGCTTCTCTGTGTGACACTTCTCCAGGTGTCAGCTGCTTTCTGTGCTTTGGTTTTTCTGTGTGTTGGGTTTTTCTGGATGTCTGTGCAGAACAGAACTTATGGGAAGCTGTCAGAGGCAGGTATGAAACATGGAAGCTTTGGCTTTGTAAGCACAGACCCTCATCCACTGAGCATTACAAAAAAAGAGTGGGGGAAAAGCAGGTCTGTCAGCCTTGTCTACAGTGGAATCATCAGCCTATAGAAAGGGAGTGTATGTAAGCAGGCCACCTTCTATCACCCTCAGACCACCCAGAGCTCACAAGCCCATTCTGCTCAATGGAGGGAGAATCTGAGTGAAACGTCTCTCCCACTGCTTCCCTGACCACAAGCCTCAAGTTAGAATCACAGAGCAAAGACACAGAGCATTTAGAAACTTTATTTGGACTCAGATTTGAGTTACAGTTGCACCGAAAGACCTTTTGAACTAAGAGTCTGTTTTAGAAGACAGTTTAAATATTTTGTTCTAAAATACATAAATAGGAGAGCCACTTGAACAGTATCTTTTTCCCCCTCAATGTCAGGAACACCTCTGACTAGTTATGGATGTGTGGGGATGAGTGTTAAAATCTGCAGCCTCAGCTGACAGACAATGACAACTGCGTGAGGCCTGTCATAGCTTGCTTGTATCTTGAGGTTCTTTAGGACTAAAGGGCTGAGATCATTCCTAGATCACACTGTGTCTTACAGAGGTTTATCTACTTACAGGTGATTACAAATAAAATTTACTTAGAAAGTAAGAACAGAAAATAGAGGTTCTAATGTAACAGTGTGGACTCCCCTTGTCCTCCTTTGCAGCAGAAAGCAGATGGACATTAGTCTTGGTGAGTCAGGATGGAACTCAGAAGCCTCCGTTGCACTTCCCTCAAGGAGGGCACCTCCTTGCCTTCCTGTCCTGCCTGGAAAATGGTCTCCTGCCTCGTGGTCAGCTGGAGCCACCACTGTGGTCCCAACAGGGCAAGGTATTGTCTTTTCTGGTGAGCTGTTTTGGTAGGTGGGGCTGGTCTTAATGTTCTGGATCCACAAGGTCTGGGCATTCATTTCCAGCTGCTTTATAGTAAAGTGGGAGGCAAAATAACTCCATTTAGTCCAATTTGATTCTTATACAGATGGTCTATAAAAATTGTTTATACCTTCATTGCCCCATTGAGCAATGAACTGGAATCTGCTGTTGTATCAAAATACAACCAAATGATAGGAACAAGACTCAGATGGAGTGGGACAGAGCTGCTGCCAGAGGCCTGGCTCCCATAGATTACCAGAAAAGACTGGTTAACAGTACACAGAAAAGTCCTGTTATGTATCCCTGAACACCTGCTGTATATCTCTACTGTTTTCTCCCTCACCTCCTCCCAGCATTGAAAGTTTGAAGATTTAAGATGCCAGAAGTCTGCAGTCCTTTGTTGTACTCTGTTAGTCACTCACAGCTGAATGTATGGTATCATTTTTTTGTCTAGGGTAAGGTATTTCCAAAGCTTCGAAAACGGAACAGCAACAAATCAGTGGACCTGGAGGAGATGCCAGCTGAGGACACGTCCACAGACTACGTGTTCAGAATTATCTATCCTGGACACAAACACGATAACAGTAAGTGCCTTTGTTCAGCTTTGTTTAAAAAGACCAAACAAAAAAACAAACTAAACATCTGAGAAAACCGTGAAGTGATATCCTGGGAAGTACTTGGAAGTAACAGACAAGACAGGTTTTTGGCAGGGGGAGAGGGGGAAACCCTATCGCAGAATTTCACGGAGAGATAATTGTGATCAGCAGATACAGCTTAGGTTTCCTTAATGCAGTGGGAATTATTATCTTAGGAATGGAGTCAAGGTGGGGAATTTTATTTATATGTACTCTGTGTTTTGCAGAGGAAGTTTTCAAAATACTCCCCTGGGCTTGCAAACTAAAACCAAAAAGATTGCTTGACTAGCCAAGAGCAGTTTTGCTCCCAAAGTGAGGATACTTTTACTGGCCACACTGCTTGCTTATAATTTTGTTATTAGAAAAAAACCCCATAAACTCAACTCTTTAAGTACTCCAAGAACTCCCCGGGCTAAGTTTTCCTGGCTTGGAAGCAAGAACTTAACAATGGATAAATAAAGGCCCTTCCAAGGAAACTAAATGAATTCCCAAGCACCAAACCACCTCATGTCATCAGTGAATACAAATTCCTTACATGCAAGAAGACATTTGAGTTAGTTCTCAAACAGCATGTTCAGTTTTATTCCTCTTGGCAAAGAAGCAAGAATTTCCCCAAAGATTAGACCTTAAAGTTTACAGGGGATTTGGAGTTACTGCTCATATTGGGACTTAGTGCAGCTGAAAAAGCAGGAATCTCCACTGCCTCCTCCTTACCCTGGGAGCTGGACCACAGTAGTGGCCAGGCTGTGTTAGGGCTTCTGGGCTGGCACAGGTAAGTCCATGCACACACCAGCAAAGCAGGAGGGGACTGCAGAGTCCAGGGGCACACTGGGCACAGACCTGTGGGCCCTGTGCCAGGCAGAGAGGCTGGTGCCTGCTGCAGGGTCTGCAGGACCAGGCAGAGCTGGGGAGCAAAGGTCTGCTGTCCATAGGAGCATGGCGAAGGACAGAGCTAGTTGGAGCCAAGAATTCCTGCAGAGCTTTGCTGAAAAGGATACTCAGCTACTGCAGGCACTGGGAGCTTTCTGCCTTGCTATGATGTGACACGTGTGCTCTCACAGCCTGTGCACTCAAAGGCTGGCCTGCGTTTGGTGGAGCATGCTTTTTTCTGTAAGAAACTCAGTTTTCATACCCATTTACAGGAGCTTGTAACCTCGAGAAGAGGGCAGGATTCAGGTCCTTTGTCTTTGCTGACCATGTCCTTTTGAGCTTTCCCACAGAATCGAGTTCTCTCTTCTTATGCTCCTCTTTCACTATTTTCTTTGAGCAGTAACTATTAACTACCACCACTTAGCTGCCAGCCGCTCTACCTCTGTTGACGATGATGAGGAGGAGGAAGATAAGCTACACGCAATGCTATCAATGATCTGCTCTCGGAACCTCACAGCTCCTAATAGGATGAAAGGTTTTTATCCTCCTCCCTCTGTGTCCCAGAGCTCTCTTGCAGCTCCTTCCACTGATGCATACAACAGTGTTGGCATTATTACAGGGAAAAACATTTCACTCATGCTGTGAGACCTGGAGATGGAGGTGACTGTGCAGAGGCTGGGAATGTGCTCACAGGCTGTGGGGAGTGGGACAGCATCTTCCCTCTCGTTTGCCCTGCTTACTGCTTGAGCAGGAAAACCCCCTCTTCTTCCAGAGCTTCCTGTCCCACTTTCATAAAGGCTGGGGACTAGAGTAGGTTCTCATAAGAGAAGGAGGGAGTGTAACAGCTCTCTGTGTTCTCCCTCTGTGAGCTGGTCATGCACAAAGTGGGGAGGGCATCCTTGGATTGGAGCACTGGGATAGAACCAGTGCAGCAACAGCAGTGATGTGCTGGACATGGCCAGGAATGGATGTGCCTGTGTGGGCAGGATAGAACAGGAGTGTGGTGAGGGACAGTGTGGGCCCAGGGGTGGTTCAGGTACAAAGGGACACTCTGGACACCTCTGTGAGGCAGCAGAGGCATGCACAGAAGGTTGTATGGAGATGCAGTGCCTTTCTGGGGTCAGTGCTTTCATTCCACTTGCATCCATAGGCTGGGTGGGCTTCAGAGGATCAGCTGTGAGACTCTCCACCACCCTTCTCAAATATCTCATCTATTTCTTTTCCTAGAACAACTCATAACATTATTTAAGTTGATATTCTCAAGAAGTGTGTGCATTTGGGATCCATTAATGTTGTTTTGGATTCTGAGAAGTCTTTGCTTTCTCTTATACCTTTAAATAGTGAAGCAGTGATTTTGGTTCCAAGTGGATCTTGGCCCTGGGCTGGTGGGACTGACTGCAGGCGACACTTATTGCCCTGCATCTCTGTACAGTGCTGAAGTTCTGGTTAAACAGGGTATGAACAGGTGTTCAAGGAGATCCTCCTCAATTCTTCTAGGCTGCCCACACACTTATCCCAAGGAAGCAGCCCCTGGAAACTGATAAAGCCCCAACGAAGTTAATAAAGAGTTCTTGAAAGGCATGGATGGAAAGAAGCTCTGAAAATAGTGTTCCCCTTGAAAAAAGATGCTGGTTTAGGAAGTTCCAGAGTTTCATAACTGATCATGCCTGGATAGGGCAATAACAGGAAGGAAGAACATTTAACTCTGCCACGTACATGTTAAGGGGCCAAGAGTGTGGTCTAAAGCACAAGAACACAATTTAGTCTTTAGTCAGACAATGGAAATTTTAAGTTGTCCCACTAGAATGGCTGTCAGCTGTCTGCTTTTACTTATTTAATCTTGAAGGGGATGGTAGAGTTAGGGATATGTCTGCTGGACTAGCCTGTCTCTCCAGCAGCCCCATTCCATAATGACAACACTGTTGTAGCAGGTTTGCCAGCCATCTGCTTTGACATTTTGCAACATGCTCGACTTTTGCATGTAGCTGAAGTTACGGATAACACCACTATAATTAAATAAAAGATGCTGTTCACTCTAATTCTTCACTAATTCAGGTACCTTTCATCTGAATCTTTAGGTTCTGTGGGGTTCTTTCCTTGTTTCTTTAAAAAACAATAAAAAATTAAAACTGAAAAACCCACTTTTCCTGTCTGTAGAGGGGAGGCAAAAAACGATCTAAAAATGTTTATCAAGTGATTTTTATTTGAACCCAATAAGAAGCTGCAATAAATACTGGGTCATTCAGCTCCTTCCTGAAGAATTAAGGTGAAGAGCATTTTTGCATCACAGTTTGTTTTGTTTAATGGAACACACATGACTGCTTCCGCATGAGCCTGTGCTTTTTCTGTTAACAAATGGTTTTACTCCACTCCTTCCTCACCTCTGCCCACTTTCTAAGACACTCCTAAAATGCTTTGTGCTACCTTGATTTAAAATGCATGAGATGGTTTGGAATTGCCCCTCCCACCACCCAACAAATGTCTGTTTGAAAAGCACGGCCCAGGGGACTGGATTTTGCTTATAAATGTTAATTTAGTTACATATTTATGGCATACATCATGGTATTTGCCTTAATTTTAATCATGGGTGAGCTGAAAGGCCAGTTATTTATTATAAACCAAAAAACCCACGTGCTCAAATGGCAGTTGGGAAGGCTGAAGAGCTGAAGCCAAGCTCTCTGAAGGGAACTGCTGATTTTTTTTGAGTTCTTGAAGCTGGTTAAAAAGGCACATAGAACTGGTGGAGCAGGGATAACTCAGGAAGCTGCACTGTACTGTTGGATCCCATATTCCTGCAAAGTATCCTTTTATAAGGTTGATGTGGAGTTTAGCAGGACTGGAAGTGTCCTTTTCTGCTGAATATTTTAGGATCTGGTTCTGAGGGGGAAAGAAGCATCTTCTGAAAGTAACTGACTTGGTTTGTCTTAAATTTCTTTCATGCTCCAACTTTCACTCTAGCTGGACCGGCAGTTCCGTGGCTGATTCCAGGAACTGCAAGATGAAATTCTGAGGCCTGAATTAAATAAAAGGTTGGGTTAGATGATCTTTTTTGGCCATAAATAATATTTCCATAGCATTACACAAGAGTCAGTTCAGTTGTTACTGCAGCACACTTTTCTCTATTGAAACATGAACTGGGATGTGCATGGGCAAGAGAGGGGGAAATGGTGAAGGGATTTGGCTTCCTGGGAAGCGACCCTGCACAGCATGCAGCAGGTCCAGATGTGCCCAGAGCAGTGACTCTGAGGATGCTGCTCTCCTGTTTCTGGAATCAAGGTTCAGAGCCTGCTGAGAAGTAAAGCATGAACCATCAGGATGCACAGAAGGACGATGAAGAAAGAAGGGAAAAGGCTGATGTCCTATTGTCTTGTTTGGTTTTTCTGCAGACACCAGTGAGATGATAGAGATGCAAGGCTTTGGGGCAAACCTGCTCTCATGGCAGCTGGAGCACTGCAGCCAGGGCTCCTCCTGTGTCTCCTGTTCCACAGGCAGCTCTCCCTACGACATTCCCAGCTGCTGCAACTGCATCCACGACCGGTGAGCAAGCTGTGCAGAGAGCTTACCCAGGGGACTGTGTGCATGCCACAGGTAAAAGCAGGAAGGTTTTAGTGCTTGCAGCACCAGAGACAAAGTAACAATTTTCAAGTAGTTCCTAACATAAAAAGATGGACTTAGAAGCAAGAAGTTTACTTTATTAAAACTAACCTATTAAACTACTCTCAAGTCACATTTTGGTAGACAAGTTGCATCTAGTTCTGTCTAGTGAATATACTTCAGCTCTAGAAGTGTCATCTGTAACAAGTCAGTTACAATTACAATGCAGGATAACAGTTCACCTCATTTGACATGGACCTTTACAGTGCACGTGCAGCAGTGGCTGCCTGTGTCAGGGGATTCTGTTTGGAGCCAAAATGTTAGTGGGGAAAAAAAGTGGAATTTGTTATTATTGTGCCCTTTAACTAAATAAATTTTGGTGCAGAGAAAGAATTGCTATATGTAGGATGTAGGGATCAGCATGAAATTCCTGATGCTGTCCTCACAACCTGCCATTGTCCTGTTGATGCCTCTCCACAGAACTCCACTAAAGATGTTGTGTGAAAGCATGAAGAGGCAGATCATTTCCAGAGCCTTTTATGGATGTGAGTGAAGCTTCTTATATCCAGCTTGTGTGGTATCCATATGCATATCTAAACAACATGGGATGTTTGGTTTAGAAAGCAGTTCGACCTCAGCCTTATTGTTGTGAGTCAGAAAACCTGTGGGCAGTAGGGTGGATGTGACTCCAGTGTCACAGCTTCATAATGGCAGTATCTTGTGGGTTTTGCAGATGGCAGTGGGTGAAGTGATGCATAGTGAAGACAGGATGTAGTTTTCCACGGCAGCGTAATAGCCTACTTGGATTTTACCTGTGTCTGTGTAAGATCGCTTTAATCTTTGGCTCTGTTGTAATCCCTCATTGTGACACAGTGCAGTGCAAGTTCGGTTCATACAGGATTGTTAGGAGCGGGTTTAAATGTCACAGGGGCTGGGCATTGCTCGTTAATGAACATTTTGCCCCCCCAGGGCTGGCCCACTGCCGGCACTTGTCGACGGTGCGCACACACCTCTCTGCCCTGGTGAACCACAACATCATCCCCCCTGACAGACCCTCCAGCGCGGCCGGGGGCCTCACCAAGGAGGTCTGGAGCAAGTACCAGAAGGACAAGAAGGTCAGTAACACAGCACCTTTATGGTCAGCTGCGCTGGGCATGGAATCGCTTGGAATGGGCCGCAAGAAATACTAAAGGTGTTTTCTGGTCTCCACAGGGCCACTTCTCTTGTGAGAGTGAGTCGGTTCTTCTTACAATCTCTTATCTCCTTTGCTTCTCTGATCATGGCAAAAATATAAATTAATATCAAAGCAATTGATCTCATGATGACTCTAGTCCATTCAAAGTTAGCTTATTTTAATGGGCTATTTCACTGCATTTAAACTAAGGCTGTAAAGGCTTGAATCAAGCTGCAAAATCTATTTAGTGCCCTGCCTTTATTGTACTGTCTGAGTACTTTGAGTGCTCAAGGAAAATACAGATATATTGCCTTCAACACCTCTTTCTCCTGACTGCTGCAGAACTACAAGGAACTGGAACTACTGAGAAGAGTTTACTACGGTGGGGTACAGCACGAGATCCGGAAGGAAGTGTGGCCGTTCTTGTTGGGTCACTACAAATTTGGGATGGCCAAGAAGGAGATGGACCAGGTAAGCACAGCTTTTTGAGAATCAGAATCACATTTGCAGAGTAGGTTTTGTTTTCTGAATAGGAAGTGTTGGTCTTTATTACTGTTAAATATTCCTAAGGGAAAAATGTAACTGAAAACACACATAACCCGTGTTTGCAGGGGGATTGCGATACCATGTTGTTATAGCTGAAAGCCACTAAATGAGAGCTCTTTCCTGAAATCAGGGAACCTGCATTCAGCTCACCCTGTGGCAGGCACTTGCCCTGAGCACATCCTGTGTTCATGAATTTGTCACTTAGGAAATGGGGAGACATTGACATTTGGATGGGAACTTGACTCATTCCTCTTTTATATGGTGTGTTAGCTGAGGTACTGCATGTGTGGACTTCTGCTGGAGCTGGGAACAGCCCAGATGGACTCTCTGGAGTTACTGCCCAGAGACCAAAAACACCCAGATGAAGGTTTGGCTTTTAAGTTCATTATACTTTTGTTAGACTTAATTATGTGCCCCTGTAAAATACAGGGTGTGACTTCAGATGAGACATTCTTCTTTTTAACATCTCCCATACTGCGACTAACACTGATCGTCAGTAACTGCCCAGGTTATGTCACAGCCTTATTCTGCCATCTGAAATCTGGCATTAAGTGTATTGTTTCCATTAATGAAACCACAATTTGTCCCTCTCTGTTATACCATGTCCCTTTGCTAATCTGTTTATAGCAACAGCACCTTTTTCCTTTGCTGAGTGCTATCATTTGTTGCATTTATTCCCTGACTGAGAGGAAGGAACATTCTCCTCTGCAGAGCCACAGGACTGCAGCAGGACCCTGCCCTGCAGAGAAGGTCTGGATTGGGTGTGTTGGTAAAATATTGCTTTTCCTTGACATCACCCAAATGTTGGCTGAACTGGATAGAACAGTAATGAGGTTTGCCCTGCAATATAATTAACACATTAATCTGCTTTTCAGTTAGGGTTATTATTACCAGGGAGGTAGCACTCATGCAGTAGCTGATCCTGTTCTGGATTAAATTGATAAGGAGTGGTTTATATATTAAAACATTTGGCATTTGCTGACTCCCAATTAGTTTGTATGCCAAGGGATAGTTAATATCCCTGTGAGCACCAGCAGAGCAGAAGGGCAGCCTGACCTCAAGACTTGCCATGGGCAAATCAGCTGTCTTGCAAACAGGGGCCACTTGATAAACAGCCTTCTTCTTGCTAAACATTGCTATAGCAATTTGAGTTGTTTTCCTCCCACTAATCTTTACAAACCAGTTCTGAACGCAGATGGAGAAATATATCCCTTCACTGTTCAAACTGGGTCACATCCGAACTCTCCTCCCTGAATCCAGTCATCTTTGTAGATGTTTATATAGATTTTCTGGCTATAGTGTGTACATCAAGAATGTTCTGCTGAGCAAATTCCTGCTCTCCTGTGCCGCCAGCATCGGAAGAAGACGCAGTACCCCAGAAACCACAGAGGGCAGCGAGTGAGCTCCTGAGGGCCAGGCATGTTGCCTCAGGAGAGGAGCACGTCCAGGTGTCCAGCCAGGCTGACACGTGGCCATAGTCCTGCTGCAAAGTACAGCTGTTCCACAGGGGCACTTGTTCAATCACCCCTTTTTTGCATAAAGCACAAGTTTAAACCATCAGTGCTGAAGTTTACATTGAATGTAAGAGTCTGTTAAATGAATGACATGAAAACAGTCATAACACCTGCATGTACAGGAAAGTCATAGCAGGTGATTTATCATCTTTGCCTTCTGATGGTGTTTTTGCAGTCATCCACTAATATCTAGGGTGCTCCCAGACATGGCTCTTTTCCAGCCCTCCACTGTTGTGTTTTATGATTTATGACTCGACAGCTACCCCAAGTGACAAATAGCCTGCAGCTCTTAGTGTGAATGCTCGGGTAGCAGCTCAGCCAGTGGAGTGTGGAGCCTGGAGCCAGCTCACAATTGTGGTTTCTCTTCAGCTCTTGACAAATGACAGAGTAGTAAAATTGCTGCATGTCCCTTACTAGCTCTAGGCGGGGGTTTCTGTGACTCTTTCAACAGAGAAAGCCACCAGTGGCAAAGATCTGTTTAGTGACTATGGGGACCAGCACAGGGGGGTCTGGCCAACACAGTGCAGCCACAGGATGGGGCTGTGTGAGCTGGGATTCCAGAGTCTGTTCCAGAATCTGACTACATCTCTACAGGCTGGTGTCTGTAAGCCTGCGACCTGGAATTCATCACAAGGGCTACATTAAAGTTGGAACAGAGAAGGAGTTGGAAGGAGGTATAATGAAAAAGGGATGATGCAGTTAGAGGTTGCACTGGCTCCATCACACTTCTGTGTGTGGTTTCATGTGAAAGCAGTGACATCTTTTGTTCTGTCCTGTGTCACTGTCACAGTGTCACAGTGCTGCTGACAGCACATACACATGTTTATATGAATCTTTTCTGATGTCTCCAGTGGTAGTTTATTCCCTGCAGTTTATACCCAACATCTGAGTGCTCCAGTCACAGCACTCTCCAGTTGCAGGGATGTGCTGCAGCAGGAGGGCCTCGGGATCCTTTAGGCTTTCCTCAGATTTGCCTTAGACCTCTCCCTCCTGGCTTCCTCCCAGTGTTAATGGCTCCTCTTAAGGGGAGCAGCACCTCAGGACGTGTCTGTCTGTCTGCAGGTGGATGCTGACATCGCTCTGCGGTACCAGAAGGTGATGGCTGAGTGGAAGGCCTGTGAGGTCATTGTAAAGCAGCGAGAGAAGGAGTCGCATTCGGCCACGCTGGCCAAGTTTTCATCGGGCAGCAGCATTGACAGCCACGTCCAGCGGCTGATCCACAGGGACTCCACCATCAGCAACGATGTAGGTACTCCCTTCCCACTCACCATCTATTGTGGGCAGCACTGGGCATTTGCAGAGGTACAGCCCCGGGGAGCAGAGATGGAGGTTAGCACAGCTCCATCAGCCTGGGGATACCTAAATCCTCTGCAGGGATTGGAGCTGCAGTGCCTCCAGGATAGAATGAAGAGCAGATTGGAATTTTGGGTAGTCTATAGCTGTTCTTAAGCAGGAGCTGCCTAAGGAACTTTAAGGTTCTTCTTCTAAGGAAGATTCCCTGTCAGCAGAGGAACAGTTGTGCAGCTCTCTTCCTTGTAGGTCCTTTAGTCAAACCCAGCACAGAGCAAACGATCGCTGCTGTTACAGCGTGTTTTTGGTTCTGCATGTCCCAGGTGTTTATATCTGTAGACGACACGGACTCAGTGGAGCGGGACTCCAAAGGCCAGGACGAGCCCCCCTTCACGGCGGTGCCGCCTGACACGCCTGCACCGGCTGCCGTGGAGTTTGACTCCCCCGACTCGGGGCTCCCGTCCTCCAGGAACTACTCCGTGGCCTCGGGCATCCTGTCCAGCATTGACGACGGGCAGAGCGTCTCCTTTGAGGATGGTGCTGAGGAGGAAGCCAGCGCTGAGGTGGGGAGGACTGACCCAGGCACACCACGTGTGCAGAGAGCCAAGGCAGTGGTGCTGCAGTCTCAGGACTCTGTCTCAGAAGAGCAGCTGTGTTCCCAGGTGGATTATTTGATGGATGTTGCTTCTGTCTGCGCTGCATCCTACACAGTAAGTCACAACTGAAGTACCATCATCTCTCTGCACAGCATTGCTTTTTTAGCAAAGACTTGTACTTTTTCAGATAGGATTTAATGAGAGACAGTCCCAAAGTAGAACTACAGCTGGTGGGATGATAACTGAGGATTTCTACATACAAATCTTTTCATCTGGATTTTGAGCTAGATTGGAAATAGGACAGCAAGAAAAAATTGTATCTTTTTTTAAGTGGGAAGGCAAGACAAACAAGTTGTACATTTCTAGCAGTTAAAACTTCCCAGGGGCTGGGGGAGTGGACAACACAGCTTGTAAGATTCCAGTGTCATTTAATTCAAGCTAAAACCCACATTTAATCAAAGTCAATCACAACCTAAATCTAGATCTGAGACACCACCACCTCTATTACTGTTGCTGTCAACAGTTTAGCAGCTCAGTTTTTGCCTCTCTCTCCTGAAGTTGTTTAGCTGGAAATAACAGTTTGGAAGTAGGACAGGCTTGGCACATTTTCCAGTGGTAATGAATGCGTTTTACCTGGCATTTTTGACAGTAATCAAGTATTTCAATGCCCCCACCTGCCCAGAGTATAATTGTACTGGTTTTGATGTGGTGATTCTCAGAGCAGATCTCCACAAAGTCCTGGGAGTGCTCTAAACTTAGCAGATCTAACTAAAATTTCTGTTTTCTAGATAGAGTTATTGGACACTGTTGCCTTAAATTTGCACAGAATTGATAAAGATGTCCAGAGATGTGACCGGAATTACTGGTATTTTACTGCTGAGAACCTGGAGAAGCTCCGAAATGTCATGTGCAGGTAATGAGTTTGTAAACCCTGCTACTTCCACACTTCTGTCACAATCCATAAAATTATCTATAAACTAGAATAACATGCAAAAAAACAGTCTGTAAAAATTCTCACTAATGAACTTAACTTGTAAGAAGGAGGATGGCAGGCTAGAGCATGGGTCCAAGTGGCAGAAAGTTCTGAGACTCACACATTCAGCAGCTGCTTAGGATTTGATCTCACATACGGAATCAGTCCTCAGTACAAGGATTTCTTCTTTCCACAGCTATGTCTGGGAGCACCTAGAAGTTGGTTATGTCCAAGGCATGTGTGACCTCCTGGCTCCTTTGATGGTTATCCTTGACAATGGTAGGAAAGCTTTTCCTCTGGGACACGCTGGTATCCTTAGTGAGGTCTTTCCGTAGAAATGCTCTTTGAGAAGGAGTTGTCTGCATTAACCACGGCTGAGTCACCAGGAAAATCAAACCTGCAGCTCCTGATTCGTGTTTTCTCCACCTGTGACTGTTGTTGAGATGGTTAATATTAGTATCTCGGGGCTGCCCTGTTCACTCATTGACTTCCAGATTAAATATTACTAAGTGTAGTAAAATTACTGTGTTCTGGCAGTTGCTGAAGCTGAGAAGTCAACTGCAGGCTGGGTTCTTTGAAATGTAATGAGTAAAAAGGGTCCAGAATCAGGTACCAACATGTGTTTCATCTGAATCCTGGGGTTAGGGAACAGCAAAGGGGAAGACCCTGTTTCTCCCAGGCTGTGCAGTTTCACAGTTACCAGCACCGAGTGTCTGTGTTGTCCCTGCAGATCAGCTGGCCTACAGCTGCTTCAGCCACCTGATGAAGAGGATGAGCCAGAACTTCCCCAATGGAGGTGCTATGGACACACACTTTGCCAACATGCGGTCCCTAATCCAGGTGAGCCTGGTTTAATTGTGTTTGAGGCTGTGGCAGAGGCTCAGGACTCACCTGATGCCACAGTGAAGGACAGGAACTCCCGTGGCTGGGGTTCCATCTGGAACGTCAGAGCTGAGGAGGAGAGTTGTGGTAAATGGATTTGCAGAGTTACAGCCCGAGAGCAGAGGTGGGGAGGGGAGATAAAAGTTTGGCATTTGTTGAAAATCTTTTGGATCTTCATGTTGCTGCCTGGACCTTTAAAGTCCTGGTGAGGACTGACTGTGACCTCATCTGTGCACTCTTCACCTGAGCTCTGTCAGGGCACCCAGGTCATGGGCATTGGCACACACAGGAACAGGTTGTGCCGGTGCTAAGCAGCTGCTCTGACCACAGGATCAGCTGATGAGGAGCAGGTGGGAATTTTAAGCAGACTCCAACACCTCTGACCTTGGCTACTTTCAGACCAGATCCTGACAGCTGATGTTTTCCACTCTAGATTCTGGATTCAGAGCTTTTTGAATTGATGCACCAAAATGGAGATTACACTCACTTTTACTTCTGCTATCGCTGGTTCCTGCTTGACTTTAAAAGAGGTAATAATGTTCTGTGTCTGTAGTTTAGAGTTGTGTAGAACTGTAACAGCTCTGTGTTTTGGCGTGTCTGTCAGGGTGGTGAGGGACAGCTGGTATTACTGGAGAGTTTGTAGCCAGTAAAGCTAATGCAGCTCCGAGATGAAACAGCACTGGAATGGAGTCCAGGCTTAGAAAGAGGCGTTGTAAATTCCTGATGTTTCTGCCCAGTACAAATGCCTGTTTGCTCAAGGTGATCCCAAAGTGATCCCACTGCTCTTTAAGCTTTGATATCTCCTGTCTAATGCTTGTGATAAAAAGGAGCAGCTCAATAACAGCTAAAGAGCTGTTGTCCTTTGAGTGAGGTGCTTTGTATCCTGGGCAACACCCCTGGATCCCAGGATCCCTGCACAAGCACACTCCAGCAGTGTTAGTGCTGACAGCCCCGTTGCAAAGCCGAGATACGCCTGGATACACACTGACATCTGCAGCCTGTCATGTAACCCCCGAGAGCTCCTGGGCCTCCTGTGCTGCTCTCGCATGGTCACTGTGGTTCAGGCACCTTCCCGGGCTTGGCTCTGCACTACTACACCTCCAGGCTTTGGGAATTGTCTTTTTAACCCAATTCTGTGCTTTAGTGCACAAGTGACAGGAGTTGGCTGGAGGAGAGGGCGAGAGGAACGGGAGGAGTCATCAGATTCTATTCATGTCTGCATAAGGCCTGTAGACATTAGTGAGAGGGAGGGCCATGGTCAGTGTGAATAATCAGATGCTCTTGTAATGTTTATTCCCATTCAGAATTGTTGTACGAGGATGTATTTACAGTGTGGGAAGTTATTTGGGCAGCAAAGCACATCTCTTCAGAACATTTTGTCCTTTTCATTGCCTTAGCACTTGTGGAAGTTTATCGAGAGATTATCCGTGATAACAACATGGACTTCACTGATATCATCAAGTTTTTTAATGGTAAGAGCCATTTTGATAAAAAGTAGAGACACTATGCTCCTTCTCCCTTCCTCAGACTGTTGTTGTGCAGTTCTTGCTGTCGTGGCAAGCCCCTCCTCATTTTAAGCTCCGAGTGTCTCACCCCTTTGTGTAAATGACAAGCCCAGGTGTTCCTGTGCTTCCTGAAGCTCTGCCTTGGCACACACAAATACCAGTGTTTTCAGTTCTACCTGGGCAAGGGGTAGTGGTCACTTCTTCAATGGCAGTGGGGATTTTTACCACAGAACAAACTTTGCAATTTTTTGTTTGGAAGTTTTGCTGCAATGACTTTTTGCCCTCAGCTTCATGGGAGGTGCTGAAATGTTGCTTCATTTTTTGTTAAGTCTCTCACAGGTTTTAGGTTTTCCAGAGTGGTTTGTGTTCACAGGGCTTGACCCTGCTGAAGCTGGAACATACGAACAACTGTTCATGCAGAACATCCCAAGCCACTGCCAGGGTGATTCCCTGCCAGAGCAGCCACCAGCCACTGCTAGAGCAGGAAGTGTTCTGCCACAGCAAGGTCTCCTCCTGGGAGAGAATGGAAGTTCTAAACCAGGCCTTCCTGTTAGGGTATTTTAAAAGGTTTGGAAACAATTTGTGTAATTACAGTAATTTACTATATTATCAGTGCTATGACTTTCAGACGTGTTGCAGAATTTGGTTTTGCCTCAGCCACTTTTATTCCAAACCTTTCCTCACACACCCCCCCCCAAACAAAAACCCCCCATACTTTCCCTTCCCTAAGCTGAAGGAAATGTTTATTGTGGAGCTGAGGATTCCGGGCTGTTGAGAGCTGCTTTCTGACCTTGCCCCAAGCTGCAGTGGCCATGTCTGCATGTGGACCTGTGACCATTGTTCCATGGATGCAGAGCCCTTCTTACCTGGATTTATCACTTGCATCCCAGACACCCCAGCAACCAGACCTGCCTGCAGAGGTACCTTGATCGTGTTGAGTCCAGCTGTAGGTTTCTGAGCTCCCTGTTCCTCTGCTGCTGGGCTGGGCACAGGGCTCCAGCATTTCTGCAGCAAGAGAACTGACAGTGGAGGGATCAGATCTCGACGCTGAGACCTGCAGCACAAGGGATTCGTCCACTTCTTCTGTCTTTAATTCTCCAAACCCAATTCCCTACAATGCTTTGGGGTTGCTGCTCGTCATGCTAATTAATTAATGCTACATCAGTATCAGTGCTGGGGCAGGAAGGTTGTGCTGCTGACAGCTAAGATTGTTTGTCTGTGTCTTTTAGAAATGGCTGAGCATCACGACGCAGCAGAGATTCTGAGGATAGCAAGAGACCTTGTCTACAAAGTGCAGACACTGATTGAAAACAAGTGAGCGAGGACAGACTGTCCCTGGGGCCTCACTGTGAGCCACTGGATGGAGCATTCCTTGCACTGTTAATTCCAAATGGTGTTTTAATTGCATCTTCCATGTAATGTAATAAATAGCGAGGAGATTTGTAACAGACTTCTAAAACCAGAACTTTCCCTTCACCAGATGAGGTTGGTGTTTGATAGTCCTTGTTACACTCACTTTGTACTTCTAGACAAAATCTTTTTGCATTCTCTATTTCCCTCTCTAGAAGATCCCTGTCTACATCTTTGTGATGTTAAAAGGGAGGATTTGACATTCTGGAATATTTCTATTTTGACTTACTGCACCTTTAAAGCCTGGATGCAAGCCCTGTGCTCTGCCAGAAGTTTCCGTGGAGACAAGGCCAGATCCAGTGTCACAAGCATTGAATTGGGTCCTTGGAGGAGCATGGTCCTGGACTCACTGTCTTTGCCTTGAACACGGAAGAGAATGTGTCTGAGCTCATGTTGCTAAAACATCTGAGTTTGTATATAGCAGCAATGAAAGTCAGTAAGATTCCTGGGAGAATGGCCTTAAACTGTATGACTCAGTTCATGGGAGCAGTGATGAGCTCATTAGCTAAAACACCAGTTTAGCCTTGACTGACTGGCTCACATAGACCTGCCTTCATTTTGCTTTGCAAACTGACCCTGTGACCATTCCCAGCTGCCAGGACCTGCCTCCTGTTGTTCAGGTGAGCGGGTTCAGCCCACAGACAGGTCCCTGCTCACATTGGCAGCTCCTGCTCTGTGTTGTGCAGAGCCATGGACTCAGCTCCCACAGTCCAGAGCCTCTTCCAGATCACTTACTGCACACGCCTCTTCCTTGTCCACCTCCTCTTCCTCCCTGCTCTGCAGAGCTTTCTGGGAGGAATCTGCGTGGGATCTGTGAACACAAACCAGGCACTCATCACCACGATCAGCCCTTGCCCGGTGAAGCAGCTGGAGCTGCTGCAGGGGCTATGATCTGCTGCCAGCCCCATGCTGGGGTATGGAGCTGTCCCAGTGCCCCTGGCTGGTCTGGGCCCTGTCCCTCCTGCCAGGCCATGTGCTGTCCTGGCTGCAGCCGCTCACCCCTCACGCCCAGAGAGCAGCTGGGGCTGGCGGGGAGCGGGGTCCTGCCTGGGGCTGTGGGGCTCTGCTGTCCTCCTCTTCCTCACACTGTGTACAGCTCTCACCTGGCCTCCACCTGCCATCCCCAGGAGCCTCTTGTTGCCAAGTGAAAGTGTATCTCGGTCAGCCAGAGGGAGGGAGCAGGTCCTTGCTCATGGAGTCAGCTGCAGATTCCATGGATGTATGGCCCTGCTCCTGGAAAACCCTGGGGTTTAGCTTAAGCATGTCAAGTATTCCAAAGTGTTCTCCCTTTTGCCATTAGAACCTTAAAAAAAAAAAAAAGACAATTTGAACTTTTGTGTTTCCGCTTTTCTGGGGTTTTTTTATCCTTCAGAGCAGCCAGTTACGTGGCTGTCTTTCCATGGAAGAACTCTATGTGCTCTTCATGGCATGGTTTGGGCTGGTCCCAGTCCCATCCCCTGCCATAGGCAGGGACACCTTTTCCAGACCAGGTTGCTCAGTTCACATGACATACCTGCTCACAGGAGCTTTTAAAAATCAGATTTTAGAAAAAAACAGGGGTAGGGATTAAAATTGTTTGATGATTCAAATATTGATGGGAAGGATTTGCTTTAGTAACCCTGTTCTGGTGGCTACCCAAGCCCTGAGGACCCTTGTGCTCCGCTGAGACTGAAAATGGCCAATAATGGTCTGCAAAGGGAAAAAATGGACCCTGAGTGCTGAGCTCAATAGCCAAGGCCTCCCTTAAACCAGTATTGCACAATTTGAGGGGAAGGAGAAAAACCCTCTCCCCCCTCACTGGTGTGGGCAGATTCTTTCAGGGCCAAGCACATCTGGGCTCACGAGCAGCTGAGCTGAGCCCACGGCTCTGGGAAAGAACCCCCTAAAACAGCAACCCTGGGAGTTAGAGAAGGAGAAAGCCCTGGTACTCCATGGAGTGCAGGGCCAGGGCCCTGGTGCCAGTCTGAGCTCACCTGGGTTCCACCTGTGCCCAACCACGGCTGCTCAAGGGCCCCAACAGCACTTCAGGTGCATCTGAAGGGTTCCGTTTGTTCTCTTGAAACCTGAAATAGTATTTTTTAAGAGTGAGAAGAGTGAGAAAACCTCCCACTCCCAGAGCCCAAGGGGTGAGGGATGTACAGATAAAACTGCACTATTTTCCTCTGGTATGTTGGGAATGTTCTGTTCAGCTGTTTCACACAAACCCAATCTGCGAACTTCGCTCTGTTTGTTCGAACATTCTGTTTGATTGGATTTTATCAATGTTGTGTATTATTTATTTTTGTCGGGAGCAGACTATTCCCTTTATTGCTCAATTATTTATGTTGAAATGTAACATATGAATAAATACTTATCGTCAAGGCATCCTGTGGAGCTCTTTGGAAGCATTTCTGTCCCCCAAGGTGATTTCAGCAATGGAACGGGGATTCCTAAGCACAAGGCTGTCTGAAAACAGAGGGAGAGATGTAATTAACATTTCTCTGACAAGCTGCATGGACTGTAGTGCTGAAGGCAGCAAGGTCACCACCAAGTGGACTCCTGAGGTCCCTTAAATGACTTTAAGGGCAGCTTTAAGTGACACACAGCACCCACTGACTCCAGCCAAGCCCGAGCCAGCCCAGCCAGGGGCAGAACCAAGCCTGTTGTAAGTGCTAAAAAGTTTCATCATGCAATTTTAGGCCTGATCCTGCTGCAGCTGCACTGAATCCAGCTGAGCTGCTGGGCTTCCAGGAGAGAGCCTCCTCCATCATTCCCAGTCCCTCTTCAAACCTCTGAAGCTCCTCCGCCTGTGTCTCCTCTGCAGCAGGGACAGTCCTTTCCTCAGTATCACCTGGCTGCTTTGCTTCTACTGGCAGTTTTTGCAGCAATTTTCTTTTTTTTTTTAGGCTGGATAGGTCTGCCTGGAGGTAGGTCCCTGGGGAATAAGGGAGTGCTTCCCCATTCCACTGTAAAGAGGCCCAACAAGTGCCTGTGTGCTGGGTGGGTGCAGCCATCCCTCAGCCACTGCTCCTTACAGCTGCTAATCAGGTATTTAGCCCTATAAACAAGGATCAGCCCTTTATGAGGTGCATCCAAAGACAGGTTGGACTAAATAATCTTCCAATGCCCTTGTGTCCTCTGCCTTCACCTGTCTGCGCCTGGCATGGCTGGGGTGGGCAGGGGACATGAGCATCACAGCTGGGGTTACCACTGGCTCTTGTCTACAGAACCTTCTTCCTTACTGTCCCCCACCATTCCCTTTGCAAAGTCTCAGTAGCTTTTAAAGCTGTTCTTTAGAGCTGTGGTGGTCCCACACCCCTCCAGCCCCTCTGCCTCACAGCTGCTGAGCAGAGCTGAGCCCACCCAGGGGAACCAGCCCGACCCCACGGCCCCACCACTGACCCGCTGCCCCCCCAGCACCACCCCGAGGTTTGACTTGCCCTGCTCTGGCTGACCAGGCAACATGTCCACGAACTGGAGACAAAGCACTGGGAAAACCTGGGACTCCAACTTCAGCATCTGCAGGAGAGAAGAGTTACAGTGAGGCAGCTCTGGCTGGGCTGTATGGCCCATCCCTCCTCACCCTGCAGATCCCCCACCCACCGTGGGGAAAGGACACCCCAACTGGGCTCCAATTGCCCAAGGGGAGATGGGACAGTCCCACTACAGTGGTGGGTGCCCAGCACTGTTCCCCAGCAGGGAGGGAGCCTCACCTGACAGCCACGACGCTGCTCTGACGGGTGTCAGAGGCTCTGGAGGGATCCTGCAGCAGGACTGGCAAAAGCTCCAGTGGGGCTTGGTCCTGAGTCTTCCTGGCTCAGCAGGAGAAGGGCAGGTGACAGGGCAGAATTTTCCAAGTTTCCGCAGATTCCAGAGGCTGCAAAGACTTTGCTTCCCGCACTGCACAACTCTGCCTGCTCAGGACACACATCCCCGTGGAGCTCCAGCCCACGGATCAGTGACACACACCTGGAGTAGCAGCAATGGCTCCAGAGGGAGGGAAGGCTTTGCTTTTGGAACTGGGAAATCACAAAGTGAGGGATCCGCATGCAAAGCACAGGGAGGCAAATGCAGAATCCTGTTTCGGATTTCAGTGCATGTTTATTTTAGTTTTATATTCATTTCAGGCAAGTGCTTATTACATGGATATCATTCATGTTGGATACCTAAATTCTGGAGCATGAAGAGCCGGTATTGTACAGCTGAATAGTAAAAATACAATATGTACAAAATTAGTTGCTTTTTCACATAGCAGATGTATCCAAACACATAAAAATCTTTACAGTCTAGTTTGTCAATATTCAGTATTTCAGTAAATTGGTAACACAGTGACACGTCCTCACTGTAAACACAGACTGCACCTGCCCAGGCGAGCGCGACGAGGGGGCTCCTGTGAGGGGCAGGGGAGGGACGGGGCTCTGGGCCAGCGATGGCAGCGACTGGGCTCACAATCAGCAGCTCCAGTGACACATTCCTAACACGGGGAGCGCAGTGAGGATAAAATAAATAAATAAATGCTTTAGCCAGGAGGGAGGGAGGTCACATGCAGTGACAGAGCGGGGGTCCCTGCTCCCACCACAGCTCCTCACCCAGCGGTGCCCATGCTGGGGCCTGACCACATGCCAATAAACAGCTGGATGGCTGCAGTCAGTCCCTGATTTCTCGCTCTGTCAAGCCCCACCACACTTTTGGCTCAGGTCGCTAAGGCGTATCCGTAAGGCATTCGCAGCGGGATCCCGCTGGCAGCACACCGGGATCCCGCTGGCAGCACGCGGCCCTCGGGGCTGTCGGCCAGCGCGGGCTCTGGCCGGAGCCTTCCCGACGGCCCACACGGAGCAGCAGCACAGCCAGCCACAGGAACACAGACATGGGGAGGACGTGCCTGCCAGCCAGCCAGGGAAAATCCCAGCACAGAGACGGGCTGGGAGTTTGGGGCACTTCCCTGACAGCAAGGGCTGACAGAGGTGAGCCTCCACCCCCAGCAAGCCCCGCATCCCACACCAGTGCTCCTTCACTCTCAAATTCCTATTCACAACACAAGGAAAGGGGTGAACCAACAGGCCTCATCCAGAGCTACAACAGAACCAGGCATGCAGTCCTGATGAGGAGCACGATGGCAATCCATGGCCAATTCCCACCAAATCCCAGCACAGAACAGCCCTGACCCCACGCCAGTGGCGCAGGGATGGAGGTGAGTGGGGCCTTTGCTGTTCAGCAGCCCCAGGTGAGGAGTGAGCCGGTGTGGGAATGGCCAAACACAACCTTCACCAAGACTGTGCCCACACAGTGCTGGGCTCGGGCTGGTATTTTAGTAGTTCAAATTTGGATTATGAAGTTCTGTGTAACAGGGACAGAGAGAAGCCATGACTGACTCTACCCACAGCATATTCTCCTTAACTCTAAACATCCACTCCTAACAACTGATGTTTGACTCAAGAAGGAAATAACCTAAAGACAGTGTTATATACCATTTTAAGCAGTCCAAAATGACATCAAGGAATGGAAAACAGGCCATGAGGGTTTTCCTCTCCTCACCCCAATAGCTTTTACTAATCAAAGTAATAACTGTTCAGAAAAAAACAGATGACAAGTCTTGGAGGAGCCTCACCTGCAAGTACCCAGAGCTGCCCCACCTCCACACCAGCTGCAACAGCTGTAGGGCAGCCAGGTCCCAGCTCAGGGCAGCCAAGTACCTAATTAAGCTAATTAAGCACGTGCCTAAATGCCTACGGGCTGAGAAAACGTCCTGCTCAGGTAAGCAGAGGTCAACTGGTTCATCTGGCCAAGGCCACTCACCCCGCAGGCGACACATCACAGAAAGCACAAGAGCTGAACAAGCACCGATGGGCAAAGGACACCCCCCTGCCCCCAGCACCCCTCGTACCCACCCAACCCCAACAGTTCTCACGCTTTTTTTTTCTTCTTTAAATGCAAAAAACTCCCTCAGGATGCAAACCAGTCCTAGGAGACACAGGCTACATACGAAAACCAGACACGATAAGCCTTGCATTGCATGTCTACAGGAATCTACCAGGCGTGCGCACGGACAACCACACCGACACCGACACAGCAGCGACACCTCACCTCGACCTAAACCACCCAAAGGCATTTTTTTGTTTCTTTTGTTCTTTTGTTACAGAAGGCCACTTTGAAGTAAAACAAAAAGAGACAAGGAGCCCAACAGCAGCAGCGGCCCAGGCCAGTCCCGTTCGGTGAGATGACAAATGGACACACCGTGTGCGACTGCCAGCGAGCAGAAACCTCTGTGAAGGGCTGTCCCCTCTGTCCAGCTCTGCTCAAGAAACCAAAACCCAACCGTGCCACTGGCCAGGGGCAATACTGGAGCCCTTCTGGCCTTCGACACCCAGCGCTCAGCCCCAGCATGAACAGACACACGGACACACACACAGACGTGCAGAAAAAAGGCCCGAAGGCAGCAGTTTGGCTCCAGCCCTGACTGGCAGCTGTGAGAGGTGAGTCACCAGCTGCCCCCCACCATGACCCCAGCTCATGCATGCCTGCAGTTCCTTGGGAGGTTCTGGCAATCCGGGGGCTCCTGCAGTGCTGCTCCCCAGCTGGGGCAGACAAGACTTCCCTCTGTCACCACAGCCATCTGAGGGGTTGTGCTCACTCAGATCTGCTCCATCTCAAACACACCCAACTGTTCTGGCTGAGCTCTAAGCACAGATCCAGCTTTGGATCGTATTTTGGCTGCTGTCAGTGGGGCACAAAGCATGGGGAATGTGTGGGCTGTAAGGTTAGTTGCCCTCAACAGAACCACCTCCACTGACCAACAGGGTCCAAGCCAGGTATGACAGGACAGAAAATCCTCTCAAACTACTATGCAGAAAACCAATTTTCTATTGTTTCTGTGGTATGGTTACAAAAAACTATTATTATTCAACAACAGAAGAGATTTCTTCTAGATTTTGTATTTATTGAGTTTTTGGGGGGCAAATTAGATCTTCTGAATCCCCAAGTGTACATACATATTTATATATAGCTTTCTCCATAGGGAAAACATATATCAAAGGAGGAGAGACATTGCTAAAGTGCCCCCATGTCATACAGTACTGAACAGGATTTCTAAGAGCATCAGTGTAAATCCAAAGTTTCTGAGCAGGAATGACAGAGGCAGGGAAGGAAGGAAGGGCTGTGACTGCTCTTCTTCACAGAGAACAGAAAGAAGTTTGCTAACTTTAAAAAAAAGAAAAACCCCAGAAATAAATGTTTCTGGTAGCCCTGAAAAAGATGAGAATGGGAGGACTCAAGAGATCTAAAGCAGCTCATGGGCTGGCAAAGGGGGACAGGCTGTTTCTCAAGGGGAGCCAAACACCTGTGAAGGGGATCAGCCACACAGCACAGCTCCGAGAGGAGAGAAAAACTGGCCAAGATGCAGGACTGGGCAGGGTATGGCCACTCTTCCCTCTGAACCACAAGGGAGTAGGAGACAAGGTCAGCAGCATCCCCTATTTGTACAGCACATTCAATAACCCACCAAAAGCTCACCTCCCTGGGGCTCTCAGCCAACTCCTGCGCCCAGCCCCGTTCCCATCCACCTCCTTCTCCTGCAGTAAGGAGATCTTGTTATTTTGTGAGTTGGAACAGTAAAAAAAGGCAGAAAGAAAGACATGTCCTCCCACTCCTGACATCACTGCGGAAGGCAAAACCACATGGTCCCTCCTGAGAAGGGAGATGACCCTGTTGCAAATACTCAGTGTTGAAGAGTTTCTGGTAAGGAGCAACTGACCTCATACCCAATGCTCATCTTCCAACTATTGGCACACAACAGTCTCCATGGGAAAGCACCCGCAGGGACAAGGGATGACCAAGCCTTGGCAACTCTGGGAACCTCCCAGTGTTAATGTTGCACTGGAATGAGAACAAATTATCTGCTTAAATGTGGTTTTGTGATAAAAAGTCCTTTAAGATTTGTTCATCCTGTAGGAGCTGTACTGGCAGCAGGGCCAAGAGCTTCCTGGACTCAAGGATGCAAGAAAAAAAAATAAAACAAGCAGTAACTGTGGAGCAACTGGGGCTTTACAAACAGACATTACACAATTCCCAGCCGTACCTGCTCAGAAGGCACAATGACCCCTGACCTCTGCAGTCATTTCTCCTGCCTCCAGACCAGTTTCAACAGGGATGGTGTAGAATGGGCAAGTGTTCTTAATTAAACCCCTGACACTGCTCATAGCAGTCCTCAACCAGGCAAAAGTGCTGCTGGAGTCAACAGGTCTTTGGGCAGACTAAGGATCCTGTTTTCCCAGAGAGCACCTGGCCCACACACACACTGCATGCAGCCAGGCAGCGCAGTGAGGTGTGATGGCTCAGCCCCAGTTACCTCCCCCTCTCCCAAAGCTCCTGGGCAGATGCTGGAAACACCCTCCCATCCTGTCCCGAGGACAACAGCCACCGGCTACAGCAGGAATTTTGCCTGCAGTAAGGACTGTGGAACACTAGTTTCAAAGGAGCGGAAGACAGAATGGAGCTCATTCACAGCAGTAACTACACAAGTGGTGCAAGGACCACAACATTCAGCCAGCAACAAGACATGCCCTAAGCAGCCTCCCGGGCAGGCTGGCAGGTACCAACAGAGCACTCCTCCTCTCCTGGCTTTGTGGGATTTGCCACTGACCTCAGAGAGGTCTGCCCCAATCACCAGTCAGGGGCAACAGGAGGGTCCCAAGGGACAAGGGTTCTTTGGTGCACATCTCACTGTCAGACAAGCTCTCACACTGATCTCCTGCAGCAAACCCTTATCCTGCACAAGGATAGACTGCTTCTCCCTGACAAAGGAACAAAGCTGCCAGAGCTGCCTGTGGTCTGGAAGGGAACCACATCCCCATTTATCCCTTTCCAAACCCACTGACTCCCACACCAAAGCATGGTCAGGTCAGAACAAACAAATAAACAAACAACATTAACCCACAAAGCAAATCTACTTCATTTTGCTTGGTCTTCTTGCCCCAGGTTTCACTCACCAGGCCACGGAAGCATCCTGCAAGCTGCCAGCACAAAGTATCTACCTCTGACAAACAATGAATCCAAGAAACCTGGTGGGGCTTGGACTGGCAGGAGAGACCCTGACAAGGGCCATGCCGCGCACACAGATCTACAAAATCAATTATTGCATTAGCAAACCAAGCCAGACAAAACCCAATCCCCCCAAAACATCCAAACAAAGCATTGTTAAAATAATAAAAAACAGGGTTTTTTTGACATAGCTATAAAAATCAAGTAATTTATAAAATGGCAACAAATGAAGTCCAGTTGCGTATTCTTTTTCCTTTTATTAGACAGGACAGAGAATTTTCTTAAAATGCCATAACAAGTCACAGTGATTTTAGATGGTTTTTGAAATGTAATATATTGATGGGAAATACCTTTTAAATGGTTTGACTTGTGGTTTGTTGTTGGGGTTTTTTTGTCACTGTAGATGTACCCTGGTCCACCAAACCATCTATCTTATAGTTTCTTGTTTAGAGAGGACACACTATCTTCTTCCTCCAAAAGAATTTTGTCTCATAATCCTGCAAAATAATCAACCTTACAAAAGGCCTTCAAATGTTATATTTATATATATATGTATGTACATATATATACACACACATACACACATATATATAAATATAGACTCCTATGATTTTTTTTCCCATTCTACGCAATGTCTCGATAAAGAGATCAGCAATTTTTATTCTACAAAGAAGCAACACATAAGAGGGCAAAATTAAAGTCTTAAGAACATCATATCCATAGTTCACTCATTACACATAAAAGGAAAAAAAATCACCATGAACAACTGTCTCTGAAGTTCCTCAGATCAGCAAATCCGAGTGCGGAGCAGCCCCGGCGGCAGGCTGGGCACTGGGCAGCCGAGGACAGCCCAGCCTGGCTCCAGCCGCTCGGCATTCCTGCGCCTTCCTCCTGCCGAGTCGGACATGGTTGGAATGTATGGAGTTTCCTTAGGAAAGGTTCCCAGCAAAGACCTTGCCCTCTAGGCCAGCTTCAGCGTGCTCACCGGGAATGACGGCATGGTCACCATAGTCACCGGGTTTAGGACCGTCTGCCCGACCAACTGCGGGTGATGGACAACTTGGGTGCCCACGGCCGGCTTGGCCATCACCGCCGGCTGGCCCAGGCTCGTGGTTCCGTTCACTTGCTGGTGCGAGATGGTGTGAGCGATGTGGCTCACGACGGGCTGGCTGACAGCCACGGGCTGGGGGTAGATGGGCAGCTGCGGGCCCAGGTGGGCCATGTGGTTGATGGTGGCTGGGTGCACAGTGATGTGGCCGATGGGCTGAGCAGCAGTGGTGAGTTGCACGGGGCTGGATGTGGAAGGTGCAATGTGAGCAATGTGCTTGGTCTGTGGACCCTGAATCACATGGTTGACAGTCTGGATGACCGAGGCGTGGGTGGTGGCGGTGTGGGCGATAACAGTCGATTGCACGGTCGAGGCCGCCACGATGTGAGTCTGTGCAGGGACGATCGCCTGCGGCGGGACCAGTGCTTGTGTCTGAAGGGGGGGCTGGGCATGGGGCTTCTGCTGGATGGAGAGGTGCGGGGGCAGGACTGCAGGGAGGGGGGGAGCAGCATTCGGGGGGACGGCTTTCAGCAGCTCTGGGTGCTGGCGCTGGGTGAGTTTTGGTAATGAGTTCACTGGCCTGTCATCTTCCATGTCTTCATCCATGTTGTCTTCACCCTCTAGAAAATATGAAAGGAAGAAACTCCCATAAAAAAGCAAGCAGAGCATGAACTGGACCAACGAGCCTTCCTAAAATGCAGCACTGGCAGAAGAGACAATAGCAGGAGGTGTCACTGGGCTACTGGCTGGCAGCACAAAGGCACGGCCCTCTCCTCATTGCCTGTGGGCCAAGGACCTGGAGACAGGCAGGCACGACAGCCCAAAGCTTCAGCTGGAGCAGGGTGCTCCCAACAGGCTGCGAGGTCTCGCTGGGCAGGCAAGAGGACCACCATGAGCAGAGGCTGATGGAAAGCACCTGGCTGAGCTCTGTCTGAGCTGAAGTGGGCTCCTTTTGTGAAGAGGAACAAGATTTCCTTTCCTGGCCAGTTGTTCCACTGATCCACATCACCCCTTCTGCTCCCAGAGCAAGCAGGAAACATGCAGCAAGCCTCTCATGTGGTTCTGGGAAATGGACTCTTGGTCCAGTCCAAGAACTAAGGAAGCAAAGCAGAAACATGCTGACTCTGCAGAGATCAGGAAGACAAATACCCTGCACTGCCTGTTCTAGAATCAGCCATGCAGCAGAGAATAAAAATCCAAGAAGATACAGAAGCAGCAGGAACACCAGGGAAAACACTTCCCCTTCACAAGCTCTGGTTTGCAGCAGCTTGACACAGTCACTTTTGGCAGAGACCACTGCAGAGGGAACAGCCAACACACTCCTAATGACAAAGCCCTGCAACTCCTGGCTTCCATCCAACTACACCTGAAGCCTGCCTGTATGTTTCAGAAGCGATAATCCTGAAACAAGCCTGAACAAACCAGAAACCTCAGATTTTTCCCTTCATAGAACCTGTGGTATCATCTGCCTGGGGTGCCAAGACTAAACCCTGGTTTGAAGGAGCTGCTGCAAATGGTTACACACTGCTGCAGCCTCCACATTTCTGGAAAGCTCTACATCCACCAACTGCCTACTCTTCCTGGTGCAGATCCTTGGTGTGGAGGAAAGCATGCACTCTCTCATCTCACAGGAACTTCAGGAACTTCTCACTGGGAACTGCATGTCAGACATCCATTAGTGTCATTTCATCTTCACTGTGAATCCTCATGCAACATGAAGGCTCATTAAGTTGTTTAAGTGCTCTGGTGATCCTTCCTGTACCAGATCCTTCTTCCCTATGTGCTGAACACCTCCCCCCCCCATATCCACACAAACACATTAGCATGCCCAGTTCTAACAAGCAGGGCTGCAGAGCTGTGCAAGAGGAAATCTAAGTTTGAAAAGCAGGGATTTATCTCCACATGAGGAAATGGCGGGTTGGAAGCACAAACCTGCACTTTGTACCTACCTAACATTGATGCATGAGCTTCAGTTTCATTCACGCGAGCAGCAGTGTATCATTACCCAACATCAATCATTACAAACACTAGAAAGCCTTTTACTTTTTTCTGAATGCAAAGAAACCCTGATTCTGCTAAATGAAGATTTCCACGACCCCTACATAACCGTGTCAGTGACCTGCCATGGTGATTACAAGAAGAGAAAAACTATGGGTACCTGATGCTGTCGAGGTAGATGCCTGGTCATCCTCTGGCTGAACTGTCTGTCGAATAATTCTGTCAATCTCCAAGATGTCCATCCACTGGCTCAGCTCATTCTTCAGTTCTGCCAGTCGCTGCTGGGTAGCGATTTTCTCTCTCGCCAGTCGCTCCATCTCGTGTTCGTATTCTTTTTCCTTCCTCTTTAAAGTCTAAAGGCAGTGGGAAGAAAAAGAAATATAATGTGAACAAAGACAAGAATAATCTACACTAACTTGGTCACTCCCATGTCCACAACTCATTTTTTCATACTGCCAGTTATGCTGGTGTAAAACGTGTTCAGCTACATTTACACCTGCCAAATTCAGGAAGAAAGGGAAGGACAAGAGCTGGCACCTGAAGGGTTGTTCTGGCTGGATGCTTTCTGCCTGCTGAGGGAAAACTGATGAGCCCCAAAAGCTGAAACACTTAGAAGGAAAGGAAAAGCACAAGTACTGATGAGCTTCTGAGCAACACACACCATAGCAAGAGCTCCTGACCTAGGAGAGATGGTGAAGAGCCAACAACCCCCTGCATCACAGGGAAATCCTGAGGTCAAACATGAAAGAACAGTGTGTGTTCTCTGCTCCTGCTAATGCCCCCACAGCACTGGGAATCACCACGTTCATCAGCAGGGTCAGGGGAGCTGCTCATCAGTCAGCACAGTATACAGAGATGTCTCACTGCCCACTGCCACTCCTGGGAAATATAAACCACACAGACTGGAGGGGGATCAGCTATTGAGAATGGAGCAGAAAACAACAGCTCATCTTCACCCAAGCATAGGTTTATGAGTTTTTTAAGCCAGTAGTGTAGCACTGCATACAGGACAAGAACCCGTCCTCCAGCCCAGGGTGGCATGTCCTATATGCATAAAACAGACAAAATAAGTGAAATGTGTAAAACCACATATGGACTGTCCATTTCCTGAAGTTAAGTTCCACCTCTGGGAATTTAAATCCCACACACACTCCTGAAAATACCAGCCACATGGAGCCTGCATGGATGCTCCTATTCCCTCACTGCTGGCAAGCACTGAGCTCAAAAGCAAACCTCACAGCTGGCAGAGGACCAGGCTTATGGTCTTCTGAACACGTGCTCTTTATTTCTAAAGTCCTCCAGGACAAGTGCAATCAGAACCTGACCTCATGCCTTTCAATGGTTCTGCTGATGACGTACATCAGAAGGTTGCTGGGAAGGACTTTAAACCTGTTCAGCCAGGCCTTTTATGCAGCCTAAGCTGGCAGACTAGGGCAGCTCCTGCTGCTACCTTTGTCCCAGTAATAACAATAAAGGAAGTATTTTTAAAACAGTCAAACAAAGTGTGTTAGCAGGGCACAACCACTGCAGGTATATCAATGGAGACAGTGCCTCTGCCTCCTGGCCCAGCTGTCTTCAGCCCAGCTAAACGCCCCTCAAAACAGAGGGTTTTCAGGCAAGGGTGGCAGTTCTCTCCCTCCCACTGCTTTCCAAATCAAAGCAAGCATCAGACACGCCAACTCACACATTCCTGTCCTGGGCAATCCCAGCAGACATGCAGACCCCCCACCATAGGGAGGGGGTCATAAGGACAGTGGGGAAGGTGGGACAGGGACTCCCTGAGTCCTGGCTCTGCACCAGCCCTGACTTGCAGCCTAGAGACTCCCATATGGCTGAGGCCCAAATCCACAGACTAGTTGTAAAGTCTCTTTTTCCACCGAGTGCAGCCAAAGTATTTTGCCTGACCCAGAAAACATTTGTGTGCTTTGATCCCCTGGGAAAGGGTTGTGCATGGGACACAGAGCAATGGAGGGGAAAGTGAAAGCAACACGAAAAGTGCACTCCTGGCTCAGGTTTAAGCATGCAAGAAGGTAACTTGTCTGAATTTCTTCCCCCTCACTATGTGATCAGGAAAGAGGCAAGCAGGAGAAAAGCTGAGGCTAAACCTACTGAGGTTTAGCCCTAACCCTAAAGCTGCTGAGCCCAGCCCTGCTCTGCAGCAACTCCCCACAGTTGCAAGGCACAGGAGGACAGAACAGCAAGAGCTCTCCAGGAAGAGTGAGCACAAAATCCCCACAGCCTTGGCGCCTATATCCCGCATCGGGCACAGCACACGCATATTTAAGCGGATTTGGCTTTGCTCCCTGCTGTGAGAGGAGACTCCCAGCACTGGGAAAGCACAACTATGAGATATGAACAGGGCAGCTGGTAATTAGTTACAAACTTTTAATTACTGGAAAGGCAGGCGAACCCTTAGGAAGCACCAGGACGAGTCTCCCAGCCAAGAGAGCCAGGGAGCTCACTGTGTCACTCTCCAGGCACTCTACAGGCTTTGGGATGAGGTGCTGGTCCAAGCCCAGCCCCGTGGGTTCTGCCTCCCTCAGCACTGCCCCTGACAGGCCACCAGCTCCTGGCAGCCCCTCGCTCCTCACAGGGATCCTGCTCAGCGTGCTCATGGCTGGGCGCTCTCCAAGGGGAGCCGCCAGGGAGGCTGGAGGAGCAGATGGGCTGGAGTCCCTGCTGGCATGGGTAATCTTTCAAAAACTATTCTGGGATGCAATTCACTGGGGCTCACTTGGTAAAGACAGATCTTCAGGAGGAGCTGTTCTGGCCTAATAATGAACTGGGTGTAATTAACCAGAGTTTTCCTGCCTCTCCTGCTGCTCCCTCTGAGCACTGCTCCGCTCTCAGTGGGTACATGTGGATGCAGCCCCTTCCCAGGCTCCATAGGGACCAGGTGCGTGCCCTGCACTGGGAGCTGAGCCTGGGGGCAGGAATGTCCCCGGCCCTGCTGCAGAAACAGGCACTGAGTGAGGGAGCAGGGACTCGCCTGCTTCTGTGTTTCTTCCCACTGCAGCCAGTATGGAAGAGGGCAGCTGAGTGTCTCCCCAGGTCCCCTCAGACCAGCAGCCCTGGGGACAGATGGCTCTCTGGCACCTCCCTGCTGACAGACTATTTTCTGCAAATCATCCTGCCCACGTCAGGTGCCAGGATTTCCCATCAGTCAGTAAAGTCCACAGCAAGAGTCAAACCTTAGCCACTGGGACTGTGGCCACTGACCTGCCCCCACACAACAAACACCTCTAGCAACACCCACTGCCTCCCAGGATTTTTTTAAAATGGAAATTTCTGTCAGCATTATCACCCTGGATCCTATACAATACAAACACAGCAGCTTTAAATAAGAAGTAGCGACACATCCTTTTCCCAGACCCAAGCCTTTGGGATTTTCCAATAGAAAGGGAAGGTAATGTTAGTGCTGAAATGGGCAGAGGGGTCCCTGAAATTACAAACAACACCATCACTGAGAATTAAATTTTGATAAAAGGGTTCTTATAAATGTCCAACCACCTGTCCTTCACGGTCTGAAATTTCATTAATGCAGAGGACTGGGACAGCTGCAGGGCAGGAGCTGCCATCTGACCCACCTCCACAGCCACTGGGAAAGCCCATAGTGAGGGTCCAGGTCTGGTGCTGGCACATGGGATGACAACTAAGCTGCCTGCCAAGATCCTGAAAAACACACGCTTAACCTGGCTAATGACATACTGATTCTGTTTCTTCATAGTGGAAAGGTCACCGAAGTTACCTGCATTTCTGTTTTCCCACTTTCTTAGAGAGTGACAAGGTTGGGCTGGCCCCAGGAGCTGCAGAGCCCGAGGAAGGCCAGATGTACTCCTGGCAGCTCTGTTCCGTTTGCACAGGGCAGCCCAAGCTGGGGGTGACACCTGACTGAGCACAGCCCAGGTGCACCACAGCAGCACCAGTTCTGCAGAGCAGAAGAGCCCACCCCACCCCAGACTGCTCACTCCAAGCACCAAGCACCAGCACAGACCCCCCTCCTTACCTCTGTGCCGCAATCACTGTAGCATTTCTCTTTTTCCTGTTAAGCAATTGGGAGCCCTGGTTGCCCAGGCAACTCTTACTCTGCAGAGTGAGGAACCTACAGAAGCTACAACTTTAGAACTCCTACTTTTCACCTCTACACACCTAAAAGCATTCCACATGAGCATCACCTAAAAGAGTCAGTAAACTCTGACCCTGCTGAGGGGGAAGCTGAGCTACCCCAGGAAGAAATCACAGATTTCCTCATATTCCTGTGAATCCATCCATGGCTTTTGATGCTTGGGAAATCAGCTGCTGGCTCTGGTGAACAGAGTCGTTGTTTCACTCTGAACACTTACAGTTCTTTTTCTGAGTTGAAGCTGAGAACGAGTCCTTTGCAGCAGACCGAGAGCCTGACCCTCCCCTGCCAGGTACCACCATGCTGGGCAGAGCAGGGGCTGCTCCATGTGCAGGTGGGAGACAACACAAGGGCAGTGGTGGCAAGTCTCTTCATCTTTTATTTAAACACCAGCAACCAAATTAAAATCCACATGTAGGCTTGCTTTTGCTTCCCAAGAGTATCCGATTCTCCTCCACAGGCAGCCTTTACCCACCTGGATTACTGAAGTGGGACCAGAAGACTGCAGCAACAGCAAATGTCTGACAACTCCAGTAGTAACACTATTTGGTCCTTGTGTGTATTATTTGGTAAACAAACCAGTCACCAACTCCTGCTGTCACTGTGTAGCAACAGTTATTTGTCACTGCAAAGAATTTTCCATTTTATAGCTGTCTATAATTAAATTGCTCACTCTTATGTCAAAATTGGAAATAATGCCTCCAAACACCTTCCCTGCGCTGCTGGCCCTGTGGCTGGCATTAGTGAGGTTTAAAAGGCCTTATTACTAAGCTCCCCTCATAAACATTATACTAGCAATTTAAAAACACACTTTCAATTATGAGCTTTTCCAAAGCACATTTCAGCTGTTGTCTTCTCTTACACAGCATTCACTGATTGAAAACCCCTCATCAATGAGCAATCAGGAGAGTCTTTTGCAATTTCAAGCCAGATTCTTTTAACTCTTTGCTCCGGGGATTGTAGCTGGTGCAACAGAGCGGGAGCTGCTGGACCAGGGGAGGTCCTGAGCTGCCATCCCACCTGCAGAACCTCCAGCATGGACCAGACCCAGCCAGTCAGGTCCTCCAGCACCACACAGAGCTTTGCTTCCTCCATGCAACAGGAAAAAAACTAAAACCTAAGAGAAGGCTCTTAGCATTGCAGGGATTGCCGCGGTGCAGCAGATACACAGCAGGAGCATCCACCAGCCTGACTCCACAACCAGGACCAGAGGGATGCTGAGGAACCAGCCATTCCCACACAGAACCAAACAGCCCCTGTTGCCAAGACTCTGCTGGCCAAGGCACCACACTTGGCTGTAGGTCTTGGGGGTCTGCCATTAGCTCTATCAGTTTGGGGCATCTCCTGCTTTGAATCCTGCTAAGCTGTCTGTGGAGTTCCTCAGCTGCAGTGAGCAGTCTGTTCACAGCCCAGCACCTACAACCACCACTCGACCTGCTGTGATTGCGCAGAGCCCACAACAGTGGGAAAATGAGGAGCCAGTTCCCCTGGCTTCAGGCTGGTGTCCCCACCCTCTGCAGCAACTGCTTGCACTCACCAAGGTGACAGCACCTGCTAGACCCTGCCTGCACAGGTCCCACTCTGGCACCACAGAGCTCGCAGACCCTCCAGACCCCCATTCCTGCTGATGCCAACCAGCCCCTTGGTCTGCGGGAAGCAGCCATGTGGAACCCCGGCTGGTTGCCACAGGAACCAAAGGCATGGTTTCCATGGCAATTGCTTCATTCCTGAGACGAGATCCTGCAGCAGTGCTGGATGCGCTGGCCTGGTACCACCGACGATGGGAAAATACAGGTTGGACACAACAGCACCACCACAGAGTGACGTCACCACCCTGCTACAGTCACCACCCGCAGCTACACTTGACTGCAGCATCTGCTGCAGTACAGGACTTCGGTCCTGCTTTCCCCAGACACAAGGTAAAATCATGATGGGCTCAACCCAAAGCTCCAAGATCTTAACAGATTGTGCTCAGCACTGGAGGAACAGGATGAGGGTCCCACCGCAGCCAGTCCCCAGTGGACTAGCAGAGAGGACAGCCTGTATGCTGAGGGAGAGGAGACACAGACAAGGACTTCAGGCTCCCAGTGTTTGTGCCCAGGTTTCAGCCTCCCAAAAGCTCAAACTTCATACAAGTACCAAAACAAAAACAAAGCCTGCAAGGTGAAGCACAGACCCTCACTCCCTGTCAGTCCAATGCCCGTCACCCTGCAGTCAGGCCATGGGTGTTTGCCAGCAGCCTTATGACCCAGCCCTTCCATGTGCTCAACCCCCAGACAAGGGCAGCAGCCAAGGAGCGCTGCTGTATTCCGGGAGGGCACCTCACCCTCATGCAGGCACGAACACAGCGAGTTCAGGGAACATCTCTTGCCATAGATGCTGCACCCACTTTCAGCAGGTCCCAGGGGCATGAGGCTGAGCAGTGTGGGCATCACCCACCACTGCTCAACCTGGCTGCAAGAGCAGGGATGAACATCTAGACATAAATATTTCCTAGAGTAGGAAATCTGCCTGGAGCAGAGCAATCACAGGAAATGAGAACACGTGTTGGTATTTACGTTTATCATTTTGCATTGAGAAATGCGCTTCAGGCTTCTGATAAAAAGAAACATTGGGCCATAATCTGCAATCAAAACTAGGGCTGGAACGTGGCTGTTTGCACAGGCCTGGCAGAGCTGGCCTCCTGAAGCACCACACTGAGGACAAAGTACAAACAGTCACTGGGGCAGAGGGGAGGAAGAATCCAAATCAGAAGGACAAAGAATAAATCCAGAAAAAACAACAACAACTGGAACACACGGTACAACAAAGCAGGGAGAAGCAGAGACATGCCCAGGCCAGTCACCAGACCCATACTGGCTGCCACCAGTTCAGCTGATCTGGTCCATTCCTTAATATGACTCCTGAGGATAAGAGAAACTCAAATTTAAAAGAATTGAAGTATGTTTTGCAATGACTTGGTGTTAGTTTCATTGTGTGTTTTATTTTTCTTATTTTTAATTTTTTTTAACTAGTCTCTGTTGTTCAGGAAACAAGCAAGACATTTTTAATGATTCCGGTCGATTCCAGATGCCCCAAAGACCCTGAAATACTGTGGTGCTTGTTATTCAGAAAACAATCCCAAACAAATTAAAATAATTCAGGAAATTAAGAATTTGGAATTCATAATTCCAAATCTAATTCTGCAGCACTCAAACAAAAAATTGGAAATTAAAATAATTCGTGGGAACTATACCTCTGGGATAACCATAATAATTTTCTGCAAACAGAAATGAAGCGTGCTGCATCTCAAGGAGGGATTATTATTATTAACAACACAACTGCTGCATGCAGGACACTTGGAAGCTCTTCCCAACCCTCCACAAGGATACAAGGACAGCAGCTCCAGAGGGCAACTGGCGGTTTTATCCTTTGGAGCCACAGCCAGGGCTCTCCCTGCCAGGGATGAGAAGGAGACTTCTGTGCAGACACACTGTCACTACACTGACTCGCTGCAATGCCTCTGTATTTGCCTTGGAAGCACCTCTGAGCAGCCGTCACAGGAACCAAGGCAGAGTTTTGGATGGGTCCCAGGCACGGTGCTCCTTTTGTTCATGCTCCTACACTTCGGCTCAGCCCACAGGCATGAGGCACAGGCGAGCTGCAAACCTGACCCACACCCAGGGAGCAGAAAGGTGAGAATTGGTCCTGGGAGAGGAGGACACCTCCCAAAACAGAGTTCTTGCAGGCGATGGCGGCCCCAACAGCCTCGGGCTCTACCAGAATGACCCTCCCCAGCAGATGAGAACCACACCATGGCAGCAGGTCTGAGGTCCTGGTGACTCAGAGAAGGGTGCCATCCTCCTGCACCACTTCTCCTCCCTTTTTCCCCACCTGTGTAAGGAGGTCAGTGCCAGTTACTCATGTCCTGGTGGCTCCACCCATGGCTCACAGAGAAGATCTGGGTCACCAGAGGATTTCTCTCCACCCACCTCCCTCATTGTCATGGTCACAGTGGCAATGGGAGGACACAACACCCCGCTGTTAAACATAAACCAACACCTGTGTGAGGCCATGAGGCAAAGCTGTGCCCCCGAGTGGAAACCTGCCCTCTGTCCTGGAGGTTTTGGGGCACAGCAGCTGCGGTGCCCACGATGCTTGTGTGTCACAGCACCCAAACTGCCACCACTGCTCACCAAGGTGCTCCCAAGGCTGAGGAGTTGCCTTAGAAAGGTGAAGTCCCATGAAATTCCTAAACGTGAAGGGACAAGAAGGTGCCAGCTGCTGGGGATGAAGAGCTCCGATCACCACACTGATCTGAAAGCACAGCTCTGTGCAAACCCACCCAACCTGCAACACTGTCACTGCAGGTGTGTGCAGAATGAAACCCATCGCCTTTCAGAGACACTGTCCTCTCAAAGGTCTCAGCCTTTTGGGAAGAGAGGCAAAATATAAACTGCTCTTTCTAATGCTGCAGGAAACTGCCCAATCACCCTCAGAGAGCCAGTTCCTACTCCCCTAAAATACAAATACAGTGAATCATCAGGTACCTGCCCAAGAGTTGGCTCACAACTGGCCCCTACCCTGGACAGAAAAAAAGTCACCTGCCAGCGACCTTCCTCTTTCAACCAGAACCAGAATTCGCAAAGACATAATTTTCCCTAAATGCTGTCTCCAGATGACCTGAGCAGCCTCATTATTCAGATCAAGACATGTCTCAGCATGAGGGGACCAACAGCTTCTACCTGACACTCTCACTATCAGACTGGGGACTCTGTTTTCTCCTCTGAGTGCCACACAGGCTGTCCCTGGATGAGCAGAAACTTCCAAGAGGGATTTAAAAAAAACAGTAAGAAGCCCAAGGTGAACGGGATCTTTTAAACATCAACTTGATATTTCAACTCCTAATGACATAAAACATGAGCAAGACAGATAGAAGTAAAATAAATTTAAAAACCCATTAATCCATTTTCTCTGGCTTGTTCACAGTGTTAATTACCACCCTGTGCAGAAGCAGCTTGGCTGTTTCCCAAGGTCACCCAGCTCCCTGCGGTCTGAACAGGCCTGGTGATGAAGAGAAAGCGACAATACAGCAACTACAGCTTCACACAGGGAAATGTCTGGATGGAACCACAGAACTGGCAGGGCAAGGCCAAGGCACAGGCACCATCAGAGTCGCTATTAATGTTTTATAACTAACAAATGAGACAGGGAGCCTTGCAAAAATCTTACTCATATTTCCACACTCTCCAACGCACGTGGTATCAGGATTCCTGTCACGTCAGAGTAATACTGACATGACAACAAGAAATTCAGCTGACACTATCTTCCTGCTGCTGCATGACAGTGTCAGAATCCCCCTCATTTATTATTTTGTAGCTGATGATGTTGGCTGCCATGACATCCACAGCTGCAGAGTTTAGACAACACAGCTGAACTCTGTGGCATTCTGTGTACCACGGTTATTGCTTTCTTAAAACTATTTGTGCTTCCAACTGGTCAGTAAGTACTTCACAGTAACTTTAGAGAGTATCAACACACACCTTTGCTACTGGCAAGAACAGGAACCCAAACTGTCCTGTCATTTGTGCCATGGGGCCCAATGGCACCAGTCAGGCCCTCTGGGCAAAGCAAACCCACAAAGCAAACCACGCAGTTGTGATGTCAGTGAGTTTAAAGGCAGGTGACTTCTGCAATGTCACACATAAAAACAGCCCATGCAATCATCACCGCTCAGGGCCCGTGCCCTCTCTCCCCTCCTGTGCCAGCTCTGACTGCAGGCGACAACCAGAACAAGCAACAGCCCCCAAGCACAACCTACACCAGCTACCACATGCCAACATTTCTAGGCCTTGTACTGTGCTCCATTTAAAGGTTGTTTTCATTTTTACAACCCCAAGTTCTTCTTCAAACTACCACTTAAATGACAGCAGTGGGACAGGTGTGGATTCACTGACAGCTACAGACACAACCACAGGTTTACAGTTGTATTCACCCTTTCCAAACTCTTGTGTATGAGTCAGGAGAGAAATATTTAAAAATCACCATCCCTTCTGGCAAAGGTTAAGAAAGAGCTTCCACTCACTCAACAAGGTCCAAACACTGGGCACTTCTAAGCACCATTGCAGCATATGTTTTGTGGCCAATCCTATACATAAAAATGCCCCAAAGGCCCCCTGGATGAGCCTCCCTGAAGACAGGTCCTGCTGCAGCTGTAGGGACAGCAGGGGGTTCAGTTTCACATTTTTAAACAGGTTCCAATTTGCTTTACTTTACTAAACACTATTTTTTTAAAGGTCTTATTACCCATCACTTTCTGAAATCTACAGATGACATGTTGCACGATCACAGCCTATGGATGCTGAAGGCCTTCATTACTGGCAATGAGATTCAGGCTAATTAGACAAGATACAATCAATGGATCAGATCAGGTAAACAACATGAAACAGCACAGCTTGGCATGTGAGTGCTGCTCACATGAGGGAGCCAAGGCAGGTACTCATGGACCCAACTCTTACTAAACAAGTTTTACAGAAGAGGAGTACATTCACCTCACAGCTGGCACTGAATAAAAAATAACAGTCACAGCCATCCTCTTCAAGGTGGGGAACTTAATTGGATTCAGCAGCACAGTTTGGTTTATGCATTTTCATCAATAATCCAACCCGACAGTGACTGAATGCAAATCAGTCCTGGTCTTTAGCCACAACCAAACACCAATGTCAGACGTGTGGGTTTGTGACTGCACCACCCTGCACCAGGATCCAGCACAGCTGCAGTGCCCTCCAGCACCTCTGAACACCCAAACCCCAACTCAAGCACTGCCACGGGACTCAAAAATACATATGCAGACATCTACATGCAGACAGAGATGATTACTGTGCTCAGGCACTGATGACGTGACTGAGAAATAAAACAAACCAAAAGACGAAGAGATGCTGTGGTTACTAACAGGAAAATTTAACCAATGCAAACTCAGTATCGGGTCTGTTCATGAGTCCACAAGATCACCTTAAAGAGGGCATAACAAAGGATTTTTACACGCACTACTTAGGCATCCTTAGACAGTACTCTGTACTCATTCTGCCCGGAAGGAAGTCAATTCTGTTGATTACTGTTGGCACGGGTGGGCAACTGCATCATTTTTAGGTGCACAACGTGTTGCTTCAGGCAGTTTGAGAAGTCAAGAGAGATGAGGTGAGGATAAATGACTTAAACATCATAAACGACTGCCAGCACCAGTGAGCACAGGTAAGTCAGTTCCCAAAGGGTCTCTACTCCTGGCAAGAAGTCAGGCATCAGCTCTGTCATTTACTGTTTGAATTTGCTGGAGCCATTTTCTCAATGATCTGAGACCCGTGAACCTCTGTCCCTGCTTTAACTTCAATCCAAAGTAGCTACATATGGCAAAGGCAAACACCATTGATCTGGCAGCAGAGACAGAGCCATAGGTTGGCTGAGGCCATGGCCCAGGCAGGTGGAGCCAGCTCAGCTGAGGAAGCCACATCTGTAATCAGAGGAGGAAATCAGGCACACTGCCCTCAAAATGAACAATGCAGCAATTGACTTGGGAATCTAGAGAGATGTCTATTTCCTTGAGTCCAGAACACCAGGACTATTTTTTAGCTCCTGAGAAAGGAATCAGGTCACAGAAACTGTCAGAGGCTGCTTCCACCACCTGTGAGGGTGCTACTGGGGAAACTGGTCAAGATGCAGGACCTGCAGCATGACCTGAGACTGCTGTGCTGCTTCATGTCGGCCATCCCAGTGAGCAAATCACCTGGATGTCATCTTATAATAAATGTGCAATAGAAAATAACCCCTGAAACTGGACGGTGTTCAGGTACCACAGTAACAGGCGCATTTTGAGAACACAGTCTCGCTTAAGGGCTTCAGCTACCTTTCAGAGATGATGATTACAACATTTCCTAGGGGACAAGGAATCTTTCAAGGAGAATCACATCAGAAGGCCCAGCTGCACGGGTTGTGAGCCATGTCTGACGTCTGCTGGGCTAGGCTGGGCTGGGCTGTGCTCCTCAGACACCCCAGCAGCACCTTCTGTAGCACAGGCAGAGCCCAGTGCCAGCCCCTCTGGCAGTGGAGCTTTCTGGGGAGGACAAGCCTGTCCTGCCTGGTCTATGCCAGGGAACCCTGCTCTGGGACAGGGCTCTGCTCTCTCAATGCAAAGAGCATTTTATTCCCACGGTGTTTTTAGTCACATCACTCTATGCATCTTACAGACTTCCCAGAGGTCTCCAGCATTTTCACTCAGGTTTTGTATGAAGGAGAGAGAAGAACAAGGGCTGAGTTGGCCCGTGTAACAAACAGGCTTGGTCAAAGGCTGCGTGCTGGGGTCTGGAGCCCACCCTGCCATCAGACCCGCTGAGAAACCCCCCTCAGACAAAAGCCACAGAACAACAGCCCACACCGCTTTAAGTTGAATCACCAGCTAAGGGATTATTAACTTCCAGCTGCGTTCAGCCCCATTTCCTTTGTGCAACAGTGTGTTTAATTGCAGATTCTAATTTACTGTTGCAGAGCACAAGCCCAGGTCCAAGGATAAATTAAAATGACAGCTCCATGGGAAGTTCAGAATTTAACTTTCTGACTTATCTGATTTGATGCAGATACAAATATTTAAATCCAGCCAAGGAAACAAACAGCCTGTTTCTAAGAAGTTCCAGCTGGAACGGGAAAAAGGATTTTGCAGGAAGAGAGGCTGCAGCAATCAGTGCACTGTCACAGTGCCTGTGGGCACGGAGCAGCCCCTGTGCAGAGCTTTGGCTTGCACGGTGCTCCTCCCCTGCAAGGCTCACTCAGGTCTGGGGTTTTTGGGTTTTTTTTTTTGCCTTTACTGAAACTGTGCTTGACTATCCTAAGAGTAAGAGGTTTGTTTTAGATCTCCTTTTTCCAATTCCCCTGCTCTCTTTTCCAGGGAAGCACCTAGCCTGTGAGTGAAACACATGGAGCTTGGCACACAATCAGTGCCCATCCCCACACTGATGCACCTTAGTTTTGTTGAAACAGATCAAAGCTAAATTCAAACTGCATTAAAAAAATACTGAAGATTAATTTTTAATTTTGAACACTGCAAATTCAAATTAGATTTCTAATAATTTTCAGGCAAACAGCGCTTAAGTTTTTAGCGCAGCCAAATCCTGTGACAGAGGTGCAGACTCACGGTGAAGGCGCTGCCAAGGAAAACCATGCTCAGGATACTCCCTGCTGCTTTCGAGCTGGGGTGAGCAGCTGCCAGAGACGCTCCTGCTGCCCGGCAAGAGGAGGAGGAGGAGATGCAGTGAGGACACAACGTCACGGCAGGGCCGTGTCAGTGCCTGTGGGGCAGCGAGCCAGCCCTCCGGCGCTGGGTCAGTGCTGGCCGTGCAGCTGCCGCTCACTCACTGCCTGTGGGCAGTCCCACCATGCCAGCCAGGGCTGGCGCTCGCCATGTGCTCCCCGCACACGTGGAAGTGGATGCTGGCACAGGAGCCACTGGCTGCTGCGCGGGAGGGAGGGGTGGCTGGGACGGGCCTGAGGTCATTGTGACCTTCTCCTCCATGCCACAGGCTGGCTGACTGACCACTCCTCCCACTGCCAGCCCAGCGCTGCCACACTGACCGACAGACACCGATGGACACCCGGAAGGTTGGCCCTGTCCCAGTGCTGCACACCCCACACTCGTCACAGCAGAGGTTCCTCCCACAAGCTTCAACATCTGTGGTGCACAGGCAGCAGAGCTGGTAAAGCAGAGCTGTGCAGACACAGCCACCGCTGGCATGACAGTCCCACACTAGGAGGGAAATACTGTGCAATTAGCCCTCCCAATCTCTGCATTTTCACTTCACTGACTGATTGAACACACTGCAACTACACCAACCCAAGACTCCCATCAGCCCCAGATGGTGGGCATACACAACAGCACAGAAACACCAGAGCAGCCGGGTCAACAGACCCGATCCCAGTCATCTTGATTCCCAGAACGGATTCATGCTGGGAAAACCAATTCAAAGGTGTCACTGAAACAGACCCTGAGCAGAAACAGCAAACAAAACATGGTTCTGAATCTGTGAATGCCTTCTAGACCATCACAAAAGCACTTTATACTTCCTAAGAGGATGTGCTGAGGGTTTCACTCCCAGCGATTTATGGAGCTGTAGGTCCATACACTCATAGGCAGCAGAGAACTGAGCCATGCCGAAGGCTCAAACACTGTACAAGGGAGCCACAGAAGAGGGAGAGGCAGGATCAGTCATCTCCACTGACAGACTTAGAATTTTAAGCTGCCTTCCAAAAGCACAGAGTAACAATGCTGCCAGAGCAGAGTCTGTTCACAGAGAAGTCTGCACATGCATCACTATTCCCAGGGTGTCAGCCACCATGCCAGACACAGCTCTGCTCCTGACACCCTGACTCCACACTTGCCCCCTGGGTACGAGAGCAGGTGAACAGATCACTCTGCTCCCTCACTACTAATGGAGGCTCATCCACAGAAACACCAGAGGTCAAAATCCAAAGAAAGGCTCAAATCTTCTCTAATGTCCATTAGGCTGCAATACAACCACACCCCCAAAAACAACCCTTTCCAGTAACACAGACAGTGGTCAGGTACCATCAGAATTTGCCCTGACCAAAAGACTCTCTGAGGGAAATCACGGTGAAGACTAGCAAGAAGGGCTGAGCTGATCTATCTCTGATGGATTTCTGACTCACCAAAGTGAAGCTGAAGCAAGTAATTAATGTCCAGCACATCTGAACACCAGCGTGAAATAGTGTTTGAGAGGGACTGAGGAAAACGAGAAGAAAGTGAGGAAAAGATGACATTTTACTGTGGAAAAGTCCATTGTGATCAGTCCTCAGTACTCTTTATTCTAACCAAAAAGTACATAGTTTATTAGCTCTCTTCATTTGCACTATAAATTCAGTTACTCTTGCAGTTACCACATGACTTTCAATTGTATTACATGCTATTGATTTCACTCACACTCACAGGGAACATCAACAATTTCTTTTGTGCTACCATTAACCACTTTCACAAACATCAAACAAGCAAACACAAACACTAACTTCCCTCCAGCTGCAAACACAACTGAATTTTACCTGTACTTTCCCCCAGACTCATTCCTGGTACCCCATCCACCTGCAGCTTCATGCTGCAACTCCAAATTCCAGGCTTTCCCAGCTTTCAAGCAAACGACCTGTACTCGCATCTCCAGCTCATCAAAAATTTGAGACATACCAAACCTTCGAGTAAATGTTTTAGTCAGGCAAACAAAAAACCTCCCCAGATCATACAGATTAAAATTCAGCTGAGTCCAAGAAGCAGCAGCTGAAGTTCACTCAGCCTGGATCTCTAAGATCATCTAAATTATCTACTCCTTGCATCACCACTGCTGGTAGGGATGATTTGTGGTTAATTTGGAACTTCTAGAATAAGGAGACTGCATGAAGCAAGTGTTCCCAGAAGAATCCAAATGTTCTGGCAACCTGTTTTTTATAAATGACCATGCTCACATAAGAGAAAGAGGAAGAAGAAGAGTTTCTCTCCTGCTTCCCTTCCCAGTCCCTGCACACTCCAGCTCACAGTCCCCCGAGCGCTGCACATACCTGGATGTATCGCAAGGCACTCCTGAGGACGCTGAGGTTTGAGGTCTTCTTGTCATCTACGTTGGGGATGTTACGCTTTAATGTCTCAAAGCACTCTTTCAAATGTGCACGTCTAAAGAAAACACAGGTGGGTCATTAGCTCATGAGATACACACCAGAAACCAATTCCACAGAGGGGAGAGCTTAACTGGGGCCTTAATCCAGCAAAGCACCTACACCTGTGCATAGCAGACCCCCACCCACCTGCACACTCATAGCTGAGCCTGCCCACCCCAGCACAGACACCACAGGGCTGTGTTCCCAGATACTATCCCAGCTTTGTTAGGAACACTGTGCAGCCTTAAATGGAATATCTCATCGCCTTGTGCTTCCCGTCAGTGTATTTCTGATTTAGTGAGCCAGGCTTGTAAGAGTTTTGGGTCAGGAACTGGTTTTTATTCTGCATTCACGCTGTACACTGACCCCTGATTTTGGTTTATTACTTTAAATCAACAGAGTCACACCATTATGCACGTGGGGGGTTGCTTTGCGAGATCAGGGCTTTACAGGGTGATTGGGACACAATGGTGCAGTTAAACAGAACATATTGGGAAGCAAGAAATGCAGAATTGAGCTGTAAGAAGGCAAAGCAATGCTGCAAGATTCAGTAAAAGTCACTAAGAATTTTGTTCAGGTTATTTGTTTAAAAACAAACAAACCNGATTTTGGTTTATTACTTTAAATCAACAGAGTCACACCATTATGCACGTGGGGGGTTGCTTTGCGAGATCAGGGCTTTACAGGGTGATTGGGACACAATGGTGCAGTTAAACAGAACATATTGGGAAGCAAGAAATGCAGAATTGAGCTGTAAGAAGGCAAAGCAATGCTGCAAGATTCAGTAAAAGTCACTAAGAATTTTGTTCAGGTTATTTGTTTAAAAACAAACAAACAAACCAACCCCCAACAAAGCCAAACAAATATTGACAGACTATAGGCGAAAAAAAGAAGGGGAATTACATTTAAAAAAACCAAACCCCTGGCTTTCTACGCACCTGTTCTTCTCCAATTTATTATGTACTTCCCTGGTCCCAACCCTGTAACCCAAACAGAACAAAGATCAGCTCAGTGTCAGGTTGAAAACTCCTGCATTGCACCTGTGCTTGCAGCAGTGTATGTCAAGGAGATACAGGTCAAAATTCAAAAGCAACAGAGGTGTTCAGATATCACTGGTTTAACATTAGGTACATATATATTTCTGCCTATAGGGTTTCAGGATAAACTACATACTTTACATGTGCATTAGATGAACTATACATTGTGCATATACTGCACACAAGTACAAATAGGTATAACCTGTGTGTATATACGCAGATGTGGCTACTATCAACAATAGCGAAAGACATAAAGTATGTATTGTAAGTACTTGTACAGTCCCAGAGAGCACACATTCTGCCCTGGTTCTGATCTACACCTGCACTCCAGTGGGACAAGAGTCATCGCCCTGCTGCAGGCAGTTAGGACAACAGTCAGAAGACCAGAGAGCACAGTCCAGGAGGGAAGACTGAACAGATCCAGGTCACTTATCCTGCAGGAAAACTCAAGGGCCAAGGGAAACAGGTAAAACTGCTGCAAAGGGAATGGTTTGTTCTTCCAGTCCACAAGCAGTAATACCAGACAGTACTGGGATACTGTGGTCTGGAAACAACCACCTACGGAGAAGGCAACGTCTCCACCAGCCAAAGCCCGTAGGAACAAGTCAGATAAACACTAACCTGGAGCAACATCAGAGCCACAAGTCCTGTCCGAGGGTGAGGGCAGATTAAACAGCCTTCAGCCCCTTCCAGCTGCAGGATTCTGAGCAAACAGGAGGCCCACAGCACTTACAGCACTGAGAAACTGAAAGCGCAGCTAAAGTGATCCCTGTCCTGGGAAGAACATCTCCCAGATCACATCCCAGTTTTCAAGGAAGCTCCCGCAAGCAGCAGTACCATGTCATTTCCCTGACCAGTACATGCAGAAATCGTTTGTCAAACACAGCACCAGATGCCACCTGAGATCAGACAGGCAGGGCTGGGACTTGCTTCCTAACACAGTTCTGGCTTGGAAAAAAAAATCCTGGTACAGAATCTTACAGTGTGGAGTCAGGGATGGAAATAAAAACACATCAAGCTAAAAAACCCTGCTCTCAGTAATCCAAACAGACATCAAACATCCANCTGAGTAAATCCCAGCTCAATGGACAGCACACTGACACAAACCCACCAGGGCACCTCTGCTGTGGATTTTACTCAAACTCCTAAACTTGGCTTTGATGTATGTACGTTCCTATATGTTTTTATAACACCAGACAAAGTAAATGAAATCTGTGTGGCCCAACTAGCAAAATAAACCTCATCAAACACGATCCAGGGCTCCGGCTTTAATTGCGAGAACATGGCACAAGGAAAATTTATTTATACAAGTCCTGTGGCGCCAGTGGCCCTGGCATCTAGACATCACACAGCCTTAATCAAATATCTCCAAACCCACCATGCATGAGGCTCAGCAGATCCTGCTCCTGACAGCCTCTGAGGAGCTGCAACAAAGAGTGGTGCACCAACCTCTCCACAGTAATATACAAATATTTGGAAAACAAACCCTTACTTCATCAAGGAAGGGATCAGGGAATGGACACAGATGGTCAGGTGTCCTGTCATATAGTTGCCAGTATCAGGTAATTCAGGGAAGCTCCAAGAAACATCCCAACAGAGCTTGTTCCCAGGAGAAGCCTGGGCTCAACCAAAACACTGGAGTGTATATTTAGGAAATTTGATAGAAGCGAGTGTATACTGCAACCTGGAATTACCTATGTTCAACCATGCAGTGATCTTCAAGAAGAAGCTGTATTGAACATAACAAACAGAACAAGGGGCACAGAGCTGCCAAGCCATCGCCACCTCTGAGAGTCCCTGACACAGCTGGGGTAATTTCTTACCCACCTTTTGATTTTGAGGGGTGTAGTGCAAAAGCTACAGAGAGCAATAAAGGGAACAAAACTATTATTTCTGATTCTGACTGCCCTTTGGTACATGTGACCGCACAGTGACACTGTCTCATATTCAGTTGACGCAATTTCCTGAAGTTCAGCTGCAGCAACAGCCCAAACACACCCCCACCCCTCTCAGGAGTCCAAGAGCAGGGTCAGGCACCCATCTGCCAGAATAAACACTGTCCAGCACCCACACAGGGAGAAATCACTCCCTGGATCAAGCTCCAGCACCAGGGCTGCAGCCCTAGTCTCAAGACCCTGCAGCACCCAGAAAGGCACCCATGAAATTCCATGATCAGGAAGGATTTCACATCCACACAGCACTCTTCCCAGAGCTGCCTGAGACTCAAATCCAAAGTTTTAATTCAACTTCTGCGGCACAAGCAGAGGTAAGTGAGCAAAAGATCTGACTGACTCCAAAATGAGAGGGAGGATTTTTTAAGCAGTAGCTGAGGCTGTAAGCGACATTCCTCTGTATTTTCTCAAAATATTTCAGGGTAATTATCAACATTTCCTTAAAGGAAGAAGCAAAGCAGCCTAGGGTGGCAAAAACCCCAGCAGGAATCTCCTGATGTAAACACAAATCTTAGCCACTGACAATTTCTGAGTGGTTCAACCGAACAACATTAATAACCAATACAGAAAAGCCCTTTGTCTGCAGATCTTTTGCTCCACTTCGCTGCTGGTTCGCAGCCAGAGCCAATGCAATGGCCCTGGCACAGGGCACATGAGGAAACCCAACCCTGGGGACCTGCTGACTCACGGTGTTCCCTGTGTGCGTTCGGCCACGCTGCCGGCGCCAGGGCGGCACGGGCACCTGGCCTTGGACACAGGGAGAGCAGCCGGGGGCCAGCCAGCAGCAGCTTTCTGGGCACACACTGGACCACAGACCACACAGCTTCCACCCAGACTTAAAACTGAACTGAGACAGAGAGCAGGGGGCAGCAAGGGAATCCATTAATGGGAACGCCTGGCGGGGTCTGGTGAGGACAGCGAGACCTGCCCGGGTGGCACTCGTGTCTGCACTGGTGGCTGGAGGTGACATCGCCACAGCAGAGGAGAGGATCCAGCCAGGAGAGCCAAGGTCTGTGATGTTGGCACTGCTGCCAGGAGTCAGCATGAAACTCCTACAAGGAGCAGTGTTCATTCATCGGGGATGCAGGAGACCAGGGAAGCAAGGTTAAAGCACGCATTACTGATCAGAAATATTTATGTAAATGTCTCTGGAAGCAGGTGCAGCCCTCGGGCTGCTGACAAGCTGCCAGCAAGGCCTCTGGTGTTGCAAATCTTGAGCTCCCTCGAGCTAAAGAGTTTATTTCAAGCATTTCTTTTAGCCAAAATCTGACACCAGTGAGCCACTGTTCTTTTGTGTCTGACTCATTCACTGGCAGAAAGGACCCCCATTACCAACCCCTCTCCAGCGAGAGGACTGGAGGGTCCCCGAGTCACCTTTTAGGACAGAAACCCTTCCATTGGGTGGTAAAATTCTGTCTCCTGCTCGCTTGGTACTCACACCTTGCACACAAACCAAAGACATCCTTTGAAAGAAACCCGCCCCGAGCTCTATGTTTTCCCATATGAAGGAAGTTCACTCATGTTCACTCACAGATACAGATCATGGATGAGTGACCGGCACCATGTGCTCAGATACACATGAGGTTCATTCCTTCCCCTGCAGCGCACTCGGCACAGGAACTCCTGCAAGCCCAGACACAGAGAGCAGCCAAGGCTCAGGGCATCCCCCTGGACTAAGAGGACAGCTAAACCCAAAGTTGCACCCCAAAATTATGTGTGATTTCCACTCATTCTTGACACTCTTATCAAGGGGACTGAGGACAGGACAAACCAAGCCAGCGAACCAGCCCTGGGACCCTCAAGGGGTCTGAATCACAGGCCAGGCATGAAGGGACCAAGAATCTCACCCTACCCACACCACTCTGCCTGCCATCATGCCCACATGTTGAGAACACGGACCTCAGCTCCCTGGCCATGCCACCCAGGCAGCGACAGCAACACTGGCAGCAACCAGACAGAACAGCAAATCCTGCCCTGAGAGGATACAGAAACAGGGTCAGCACTCCTGACCAGTGTCCTGGTGCTATTTCAAGGCTCTGATGGTCCAGGAATACACAGCACCAAGGCACTCAACTTTGTTACCTAATAATCTGCTGTGTTTAAATATATCTCCTCCCTTTTGCCTGCCCTGGAAACACCACCCATCTGTCACAGCCAGTGCTGCCGATGCAGGGAGCAGCGTGGGGCAGAGCCACACGTGCCCTGGGCTGGCAGCAGCCATGGCACAGCCTGAGCCTCCCAGGGCCCTGTTGGAGGAGCAGGCCTTAAAGAATGTCAGTGCCCTTTAAATGCTCCTGTTTTACACTAGGGACACTATCAGTACTCAGAATTTATCAAGGACGTGTGCCTTTGCATAGCCAAGCATTCTACCTCTGTGTGTGCTCAACAATCCCTCCCCAACACACAGACATCCCTAACTCCAGGAACAGTAAGGCACTGGCAGTTCTGCGGTGTCATTTTCTGAATGAAGTGTTTTTCTTAATCATTTAATGCTTCTGAGAGCTTATTCTGCGCACCCCGAACAGCTACAGCCCCAGAGAGGAGCACTCTGCGTGTCACTCACATGGGATCTGGAGCAGTCACCCACAGCTGTCACCCCAAGCTCCTACCAGGAAAATGCTGGGGACAGAAAGAACCTCCAGGTAATTCCCCCTCCCGAAGCCAGCCTGGAGGGGGACAGCCACGTCAAGAGGAAGGGCAGGCTGCAGCCTGAAGGTTGGTTTCTGTTTCTGCAGGTCCCAGGCTCTGCAGAGGAGAACCAGGAAAAGGAAGATAACAGTCAGCAGAACTGGAGCCCAGCAAAGCTCAGCCTGAACCAGGCAAGCTCTGAGTCATAGTGAATGCTGCTGACACCAGAGGCTGCAGCAACCAGTCGTGGGTGCTTCCAGGCCCAGGAACAAGCTGCAGGACTGAGACCCCTTTGAAATCAGAACTCCATTCTCTGAGCCCTTCTGAATCTTGGTTGACAACAGCACAACACAAGCCTCACTCTTCTCAACCACCTTTGCTAAAGTCTCACTATTCAGTATTCATCCCTTTGCACTGCTGTTTTCCCATCAGTAATGTAGCAGACACAGCCCTCCTTCCCAAACCCCTCCAGGCCATGCACACAGTACTGAGTTGGCTGCCAGGCACCTGCTGACACTTCCAGCCTGATACCAAACTGTCCCATGTCCCTTCCTACTCACATACACTGGGCCATGATCTTTCTCAAAGAAAGACTAAACCATATTTTAGGAGCACGCTGTTCACAAAGGATCCTGAAATGCTTCACAATCAGAACTCAGAAGCTTGCGATACACTCCAGAGGAGTGAGAGCTAAGCCAGCCCTCCTGGGGTTTTGGTTTCAGGGTTGAGACCCCCACTCCCACCTGACACTCTCCCAGCTGAGCAATCTCGCTGCACAGGCACTGCTGCCACATGCTCACACCTCATCTGCAGACTGGGTCACCATTCACTGCTAACTACAATACTTGAATCTCCACTTTCTCAGCCAGAGGATGATCACACTTTTATGTCTCTAAAGCCAAAGAAAAATGAGCCTTCATGTGAACTATCCCTCCTCAGCATCAACCAGTACAAACCATTAGAGAAACCAGTGATCTCAGTATCTAAACCTGAAATCAATTAAGAGAAAAGACAAAGTCATCCTCTTGCCTGATAAAATACAGCAAGCAGGCACAGTTTATTCCTATTTATGGAGACAGGTGACTTACAAAGAAGCATTTACTTTCAAACAAAAACACTGCAGCTCTTGGAACTCAGCACGGAAAGACCCTCGAGAAATCTTATAGTTCATCTCCCAAGCTCCAAAGAGGAATCAACCATAACTAAATACCTGGCAGACATTTCTCAAAGCAACAACTTCTCCAGTCTGTATGGATAATTTACATTGTGCTTTAATATGCTATTCCAATGCTTAACTAAAACCCTCAACCAGCTCCAGAGAATCATTTTAGCTGTGTTTTAGTTGTAACTAACTCTTAGGGGACAGAAGAAAGAAATACAGGCCCAGGATTTAGCAGCACTACAAAGGAAAACAGATCAAGACTGCTAAAAAAATTAAAACCATTATGGACAGCCTTATCTATACACAGACACCCCAGGTCCATCAGCTCACCGGAGTGTCAAGCGTGTTGCTGCTGTCGTGGCTGCAGCACCACAGCTTGGTAGGCTGGAGGGATGTAAAATTTCTTTAGATATTATATATCTCCTTTTTGTGGAATTTGGGATGAAGTGCAGGAAAGCCCAGGCTCTGACAAGTGGAGTAAGCACGAATAGCAGATACTGACTCTGTTTCATCATCCAAGGAGCTTCACTTGGGCAGTCAACCAGGTGAGCTGTCCTACACAAGATGGGTCTCAGTGCTATTCCATAAGGCCTTGGCGTTTTTTTAGAGGTAGGAGACAAAGTAATGTGCTCTGATAAGCATGTATTTGTCAGCAGAACAGTTTTTGTGTCACAGTTAGAGCAAAAAGTGGCACTGATGACAGGCAGGACCCAACCCACTCATTCCCATGCACATGAGGACACTGGTGTCCCTGCTCCTGGCCCAGGGACAGGGGGACACACTGCAGGAACAGAGAACAATGATGTGCCTTAAATGTACAGGTTGGAAAAGAACAGTAAACATGAGCTGACCTAATAAACTCTATTATAAACAATGTACTCTAAAAACAGACCAAAAAGCCCATAGATATGCCCTCAGAAGAAACTCTGAGACCCCACTTCATCCACTGCGGGCAAGTGCTCTGCAGGCTGCTTTGAGTCGGCCAGCAAACACAGTATGTGTGTGTGTGTGTTACACAGCCAACAGGGGAGCGTGGACAGGTGAAATGACTTCAGCGAGTGACGGCAAAACCAGATCCGGCAGTTCACAGCCCGCCTGTCCGGTAAGCATGTTTGCTCCAGGTAACATTCCTTGATCCCGTGAGGAGAACCAGGGCTCGCTGCTGCACCTTCAATCCAGGGCTGTGTCAGGGGTTGTTTTCACATGCTGCTCACACTAGCCAGCTCTCTTCACAAGGAAATTAATGGAAATGTGCAGATTACTCTTCAGAATCCTATCTCCATACTTGAAAAAGAGATAAGAATCAAGGATATCTGATCATCCAAGCCCATGCACGGGACTCCCCTCCATCACCTGAATTGGCTACACCAGGGCAGTTATCCTTGCCCTCCCAGGGCAGTTATTCTTGCCATCCCCAAATTCACAGACATTGCTCTGTCACAGAGCAAGGCTCTTCTCAAAGTTAAACTCTAATTCTGACAGTCAGCATGTCACTATGGCACTACTTTCCTTGGAGCTGCAGCACAGAAATAGATAAAATCCACACTGCTTGTTGGGAGGTGCTTTAACTTCCCCTGAAAGAAAGCCAGGTGGGTGTGCTGCCTCCAGCAGCCAGCAATGGCTAAGGACATGGCCACACAACCTTGGAGCTGCTCAGGACACATGTACACTCTGGTGAGACAGAAACTAGCAGTGTCCAAAAAGCCATATGGGGTTTCTGGAAATGCATCCCAACATCATATTGATGAGATCTGTTGAGAGACACCAGTGGGGGACCACACTGAGCACAGCACCAAGCCACTGTCCAACCACAGATGCTGGCTGTGAGCAGGTTCGCCTCCTCACCCATCAGCACGAGGCAGGTGGTACCACAGCCAAAAGAAACCTTTCTGGTTACCACACACCTTGTTATCACTCCCAGGCAATTAAGAAGAGTGCCCAAATGGCAGCTAAGAGAGAAGCAAAAGCCCATAACCCTGTGCTTGCTGCAGGGTCACTGCCTATGCTGCCACCGCTCAGGAAAGGGACTGTGTAAACGAACTGCACGGCATTGGGAAAGCAGCAAGCACACGCTGAGCACTCACAGATGAGCATCTATGGGAAAAACCCTAAAAAAACAAATATTAGTTACTTGCAATTATAAAGAAATTTGTTTTTCTTAAATCACTAAACATTCTTGGATTAAGCTAAATTCAAAGAAATCAGCCGCCCTGTAATTCAAGTCAAATGTCTCTGGAGCTTGCATGTAACAGAGGAATGACCTTAGGCTGTAAGTCTGTGCCTGTATAAATGTGAGTTTATGTGCCTGGGAGTCACGTGCTTACAGCAAGAGGGTCACAGCAGCAGTATGGTGAAGCATGAACACAGGTGTGGATGAGAGTGCTTCAGCACCTTGATCCCCAAAACAACCAGAGATCTGGTGTGTGGCTGCCACAACGTGTGTGTCACTGTCTGCATTCCCATGGTGTGTTGACAGTATAGAAACGTACAACATCAACTGTTCCCTTCACCTCCCCATAGCTGTTGGGTTGTTCCCCACAAATTAATGAGATCCAAATAATGATATTACTGATACCATCATTTACAGAACATTTGTCACCGCGTAAGAGAACAGGTCTGCTGAGTGCACACACACAGCACAGATAGGAGCCAAACTTCTGCAGTTTCATTTTTGTTACACTTCTCTGCAGACCTACAGAAAATCGGTCCAGCTGTAAGAAACTCTCTGAGTCACAGAGGCCCAGCAGGAAGCATCCAGCACACACGTGGGTCTCCCTCTCAGTCCCACACCACACACAGCAGTCTCCACTAGCTCTGTCCAGCTGCAGGTGGCCCTGGCACTCCCAGCAGGCGAATAACCAGCTGTGCCTCACACACCACGCTTTCCTGTGCAGGTCCTGCAGCATTCCATGTCACCAGGGGTCACCCCCCACAAAGGGGACCTGCCATACCTTGACCATCTTCCCTCCCTGAGACATTATGCTCTCATTTCCTCCAAAGGCTGTCTGTTTTTACTTCTATAAGTTTTCTTTTTCATAAAGACAGGATGAGGAGTGTCTGCCTTTAATGGGAGACATTTCCCCCCTTTATTCCCAGGTATGAAAAAGCAAAGGCATAGGTATTATGGGCGTGTTACCATGGAGGTGGTGCAGGCCCACAGACCGACCTCAGTCCACACTTGCAGCCACATCACCAGGGATTCCCGGGCTGCTCCATCCCGCCCTCCTGCCTGTGGCCAGGCACCGCTGTCTGCTTCAGACCCAGCAGCCTTAGATCAGCTCACGTTTACATTTTTTAATGCCATTCCCAAAATGGATTGATTTTCAGGCCAGATTGGACCCCCGGAGTTATGCAGTGTAACTGGGGGTGTAATGCAGACTGTAATACTTCTCAGAACACAGATTCGAAGGGGGAGGAGGGGAAGAAGGCCAGGGAAGGAAGCCAACCCAGAACACTTCATTGCTCCCCAGTCTTTCCCAGCTATCCTCTGCTTGTGCTCTCCTTGACATCTTCCTGCCACCCAAAGGTCATGTGCCGAGCTCCTCCCTCCCAGGCCACATATCTTCCTGGTGATCAGACTTCCCTGAAGTGGCCACGTTTGCACTGATGCTGCAGCCAGCTCAGCCCTGACATGTCTGTGCAGCAGACACGGTGACTGTACCCCCCAGCACTGAGAGGGCCACGCCGGGCTCCACGTGCTTGCCCTGGCAGCTCCTGCCTGCAGCGGGCTTTGGTGTAACACCACATCCCCACAGACCCCTGCGAGCTGTTCCTGGAGCTGGGAATCCTGCATGGTGTCTTCTCCTTGCTGTGTTGCCTTGCCTATGACCCCTCAGCCATGACTCCTGCCTCAGAGATTGCCCAGCACGATGAGCCAGATCCCTCCTACTCCTCCACATCCCAGACCCCCACTTGTTGCACCCGCTCACAGGATGCTCCCACGGCACGGGGCAGCCGCACTCTAGTAACCTGTCCCAGCAGCAGGAGCCACAACTCACAGCCCTGCAGAGCCCCGGGTGTTTAAGTGCTGTACCCCGAGCACAGCCACCACCTGCGCGCCCGGATTCGGAACCAGCACAGAGCTGGCAGGGCCGAGGGGGCTGTCAGGGGCAGCTGCGGAGCTGTCACCCTCCCTGCGGGGAGCGCGGGCCGGGCGGGCCCTGCCGTCCCCAAACCGCGGCGTTTTGTTCGGCGCTCGGGAATCCTCCCGGCCCCGCATCCCCGCATCCCCCGTCTGCTGCGTGACTCATCACCGACACAATGGGCGGCGGCGGCGGCCGCACAAAGCGCCGCTCCCGCGGGTCCCCCCG
>VWZF01001080.1:768530-804356 GCA_013396755.1 Sclerurus mexicanus
AGCGATCCCCGCAATGTCCCCGCACCGATCCCCCAGCAATCCTGGCAGTGATCCCGCAGCGATCCCGGCAGTGATCCCGCAGCAATCCTGGCAGTGATCCCGCAGCGATCCCCACAGCGATCCCGGCAGTGATCCCCCAGCAATCCCGGCAGTGATCCCGCAGCAATCCTGGCAGTGATCCCGCAGCGATCCCCACAGCGATCCCGGCAGTGATCCCCCAGCAATCCCGGCAGTGATCCCGCAGCAATCCCGGCAGTGATCCCGCAGCAATCCTGGCAGTGATCCCGCAGCGATCCCGGCAGTGATCCTGCAGCCATCCCGCGGCCACCCCGCAGCAGCCCCGGCAGCAGCGGCACAGCTGGTGTGCGCAGGCCATGGGGGGTGTTTGCGGAGCTTCCCAAAACGCCGGTATTAAACTCGCAGCCCAGCGAGCAGGCGATAATTAGCTGCAACAGCTAATGAGCAGTGGCAGTGAGCATCATAAAAGAGTTTCTGTTTCAAGGAACAGTATCATTTCAGTCCTGCAAACATTTCGGGATGGATCATGCAGCCCAACGATCACTTTTGGTGCTGCTCTGACCTTCCTGCAGCAATTCCTGCAGGGTGAGACGGGATATTGGGAAAAAATTCTTCCCTGTTAAGGTGGGGAGGCCCTGGCACAGGGTACCCAGAGAAGCTGTGGCTGCCCCATCCCTGGAAGTGTCCAAGGCCAGGTTGGACAGGGTTTGGAGCAACCTGGGAGAGTGGAAGGTGTCCCTGCCCACTGCAGAGGGTAGAACGGGAGGAACTTTGAGGTTCCTCTCATCCCAGACCAGTCTGTGGCTCTGTGAATACAGGGAGAGCAGTTTCTATCACGTACAGCATTTGCAAGATCTGTATGCATCACACCAGTCCTTGTCTTTAATACAGCCCCACTAAGAGCTGTGCAAGTCTACAACTAAAATAAAAACAACCCAACCAAAACAGAACGTGCTGGAGAAACAGCCAAGTAAGACATAAGGATGTGAGAGTTTGGATAGGTGAACCTCATCCCCCAGAACCATGGAGAGGGATGTGCAGCATAAAAGATTTTCGAAGCAAGGCATCTGCATGCAGAGCCGGTGCTGCTGGTGGAGAAGACACCCCAAGTTTCCCCACACAGTGAAAAAGCTGACCCTGCTTGAGGCCCTGCCCTGCAGAATCATGGCCACAGCCTTGGCACTGCAATCCCTGCCTGGGATCCCTGTCTCCATCTTTGTGGACCCAAAGGCAAGCAAAGCACCACGTGCAGCCAGCCATCCCCAGCCCTGAGCAATCCCTGTCGAAAGCCCACTACAAACATCAGCCTCAGACATAGTGTCAATAACTGATTGTGTGAGGATAATGCACCACTTTGGTGAAGGCATGGAGCAGTTTGGTACCAGCATTGTGTGATTGCAGTTCTTGAGGGGTTTCATACAGAGGGTCAACCATTTGATGGATGGAGGTTGGTGTATTTAGGGGAGATTATTACAGGGCTGTGGAATAGTGGCATTGGGACTTGTCTGGAGCAGTGTTTCTCAGCCATCAGGCTGCTCTCTGGGGAGGGCTGTGACCTCTGAGGAACACAGGAACTGGGCTACAGAATATGGAAGGAAAAATATTTGCTGCTCCCTGCAAGTTCATTTAAATTGAGGACTCAGCAAAAGAACACTTAATAGATGTTTCTTGCCTTTGATGAGTTAACCAAAGCTGACCCAGCACAAGAGGAAAATCGACACATTCCGCCCTGTTTGCTACAGTCAGTAAAGATGCAGAATATTAAAAATAAAATGAATCTGTTACAGAAATTACAACATCATCAACATCTGAATATGACTTAAACCCACACAGAAGTGTATTAAGCTCTTCAGGGACAGTCTCTGCACAAGAAGAGTGCAAACACCAGCTGAATAACTTCTGTGCTAACATGTTCTTTTATTTTTAAATGCATTCACAATACACATGTGTGAAAATAGAAGTGTTTGAATGGCACAAGCCAATCTGATTTGACAAAAGTTCTGAAAAAGGGTTTTATTTAGATTTATGATAAACAGCTGCATGGTTCATAAAAAGACAATTTTCCCTTTCTGTCTCTGTGTATTCATGCTTGTACTGAACATTTCAATATTGTAATATATGGCCATGTTAAAATGGAAGAATAGGAAAAGCTGTTTTTAAGGAACAGTTCTAAAACAATGCTTTGTGCTTGCAGTGGGATAGCAGTACCGGACACTATAAAATAAAACCTCAATAACAAAAAGATGTTAGAATCAATCCCCCTTTTTTAAAGCAGACACTAAAAAGTAAGAGAGCTGGAAGTTTGGCCGTGTCCTACCACAGCCATTGTCTGGGTCTGCTCTAGGAAGGGCCAGAGCCATCAAACAGCTACAGTCTGGTTTAGAAGGCAATGTGCATATAAATTATTCAGCACTCTCAAATCTAAAAATCAATGCTCTATGCCACGTAATCCAGCTTAATGTAACAGCAAGAAAACCCATTTATGAGTAATTTTAGATTAGGTTTTCCCACAAAACCTCAAGGACTGAATAGTGACAGGGAACAAGAGGCAGGAGCCTTGGCCCCCTAACATTACCACATATACTCATGTATCATTCTGTGAGTGACGAACTGGGGTGACAGTGGACCCTGTGCCTCAGAGCTGACTGCATCCTGACCTCCCCTTGCAGGGTAATTAGTGAGGAGCTCTACATCAAATACTGACAAAGCCTTTTACACCGTTCTTACTCCCTGGAGTAGCAGCACTGTTGCTGCTGGAACCCTCACACACCTCACAGTCATTCAGGGGCCTGGGGTCTCACTGGTGGCTGCACCGCCATGACCGATGGACATCGTGGTCGTGCACAGACAGACATGAAGAGTAAATTCATCTGCATTCCCTCCAGCACCATGCACACTATCAGGGCTTCAATAATTAATACTCTGGCTTATGATGTACCTTTCACCCCAGGATCTCAAAGCACTCTGCAGTGTGTGGGGATGGATTTTTATTTTGCTGGAGTAAATAGGGTAGAGAAAGATTAACTGATTGACCAAGGTCATGCTGCGTTAACGTTTTATTTCTGCCCTAGCATTTAACTGGATAGCTGCTGTGACCTTGGAAAGCTGGAAGAAAGCTGCATTTTAAAGCTAACAATGTAAGGATAATCTCCCCTAAAGTGTACCATATGTTTGTGATTAGGCAAAAGAAAAAGCTTCAGAAGAATTGCTGGTCGTGCGAGTGTTTGCAGTGTTCTCCAGGGTATAATAGCTGGAATTTTCAGTGGAGCCCAAGAGAAGTGGATACAAAGCTCCCTGTCCATTTTAAGGAAAAATGGTTACTCAGCATCCCTGAGCTCTGCTGGAAAATCGAGCTTGCTTATCCAGGAAAGTTTCCCAATTAGAAAAGCTGGGGTGATGAGGTGAGACCATGGAAGGCCTGTCCATGCTGCCCGTTCCCATGGAAGGTTTGATTTGGGAAGCTCAAAGTGCCACTACAAAGCCATAAATGAAATATTTTAGCAATGGACACTGGTCTGTGAGGTATAGAGCTGTTAAAGCAAGGCTGACAATCAAGTAAGTCAAAATGGACAGGTAGATTAAAAAAAATAGGCTGATAACTACAAAGGTGTTCAGAAACAAATGTGTTCTCCCCTGCCTGGCTCTGGGCTCTGCACACATGTCCATTCCTCCTGCTGAGCTGCTTCCCCGCCAGCTCTGATCCTACCCCCACCCAAAACCACCCTCAGCAGTCTCTCCTTTGGGCCCCTCTGATCATTTTGTCCCACCAGCACTCACCAGCTCACCCAGGGTAAGTGCTCCAGCCCCATGGCACAGCCCTGTGCCAGGAGCCCCAGCTCTGCCCTCCCACGCAGCCCCGCGCTGCCACCAGCGCCAGCCTGACTGTCCCAGGGTTTCAGCTGGGCTGACGTCCTCTGTAATGCAGATAAACTCAGCTCATTGCCAAGGATTTCTCAAGGGGATGAGGATGTTGTCAAGCTCAGCTGTCTTGTCTTGTGGCCCTGAACTGATGCTGCAAAGCCACACCAGCCACAAACCCTGACCAGAAGCCCTCAGATGAGAGCTCTGGGCTGCAGGAAAAGAGCCACTTGACTTGGCAGGGAAAGAAAACAATCTTTTTTCTCCACGGCTCCCCCAGAAATGAGTCAGTAGGCCTGACGAACAGAAAACACAAGTTGCCATAGAAACTCACATGCCTTCCACCAGGCAGAGAAAAAAATGTAGGCCAATATTTCTGCTTAGCTGGCTCCTGCTCTGGCTGCTGCTGCCCGCTGTGTCCCAGGGCTTGATCAGCAGCTTGCAGTTATTTTGCCCCCAATTGTGACAGGCTCTTGCCCCACCACCTCAGGAAGCTGCTGCTGTGCCCTTGCCCACAGGGGGACAGGGACACCACAATCACTGAGGCAGCACCAGGCTGTTGTTGGGGGACACTGGACGAGGAGCCCACTGAGCACAGCAGCGATGGGAAGGGCCCCTGGCATGGCAGCCCAAATCCACCACGAGAAGCACCTTCCCTGGCCTCCTGATGGCAGGGAGGGCTGGAGGAAGAGTGGGAGTAATGGCTTTGAAATGGAATGTTTGTGCTGGATATTCCAGTCACTTTTGATTTAAATAAACACCTGTTTCTCATCCGTAGAACAAGGGTGAGCTCTTGGTGGGATGTAAAAGCGTGTGGGTCATCCATGTGTACAATGCCCTCTGGGATGCTCCAAGAGCAGCAGTTACATGATGTGTGCAATCATGACTGAACCAGATTTTGGTTTACTGTGTTCCCTGACCACATGCTATTGTTGGGGTTCATTTTTAATTGCACCACAGGGCAAGTTGCTTTCCTTCTTCCCTTGCTCCTTTGCCTGTGGATTGCATCTTCTTGTAGGTTGCCCTGTGGCCTCCTGGATATTCAGTAGGCTGTTATGCTGTAACTGGACCATAAATAAAACCAATCCAGAAAATCCACTTTCCCCCTATTTTTACCTGTCATTTTTTGTGACTCACTTCTAAGGAAAAAAAAACCCAAACAGAATAGATCTTCAAAGCTTTGCATTTGGGCACAGACCAGTGTAAACCCAGTACTCAGCTTTGCCCACTGGACAGGATTACCCACTGGGTTCTCAGAGCCCAGGATAACAAAGCCATAAGACAACAGACAGCTGATCCCATGCCAGCCCTGTGCCCTGTGCCAAGCGCTGGTTCCATCATGGAGAGTTAAAGGAACGTGACCAAAATTATGGAGAAAGCCCTTTCCCCCAGAGCAGGGCCCATCACCCAGCCACCAGCACAGAGAATATATTTGTCAGCTCAGCTCAAAAGTCTCCAGAAAATATACGATCAGGGGCATAATTTTAAAAAGCTGCCCATGGTTAATGAACAGACTCAAAATCTTGACAGCTGGAGAGACAGGTGGTGGGTGGTAACACCTTTCCTCTGAAAGGACTTTTGGTTTGGGGGGAGAAGGGAGAATCTTAGTCTCTAAGTAATCTGTGTCATTTGGGCAGTGCTGTGACTGCTGGGTTTACTATGATTTTCAAACCTCTCCAGGTAAAGACAGTTTAATGCAATTATCTACTGGTTGGGAACAAACAAATATCCATAAAAAACAAATTCCTACAACACAGCTACTTTAAGACATCCTAGAAGGAAAAGTAATCGCTTGCACCCTGTCAGCCACTTGCACCCAAGTAGTTCCTCATACCTGGGCAGCCCCTCATACCCCAGACAGGCCCTCAGAGCTGGCAGGGCATCTGCAGAGCTCCACAGGGCATGAGGAACCCACTTCCAGAGTGGCACCCAGCTTCATTCCTGGATCTGCTGTGGCCTTGGAAAGGGACTTCTCACCCTCCTCTGTTTACGCTGACACTACTTGTTTTGGGCTGTTTGTTTTTTTCTACCTTGAAAGCTTGTTTTCCATGACAAGATCTGCCTGTTTCAGTGGTGACACTAATACCTCCCTGGTTTTTAATAGTTACTGTAACATAGCAAGCTAATGATCACTGGGTTTATTTTAGATATCTGCTTTGGGAGGGCAAGAGTCAGTAAAACTTATTTTACAGCTAAAAATCACTGCATGGGTTTAACGAAAGTAGAACAAAATTCAAGAGAAACTTTGCAATGTTTTCACAGGGGAAGTGAGAGTCTAATTCTGTGGCTGCCACTGCTGGATTCAGTATGTGGGGCACTTCCCACTGGGAAGGAGTAAGTAAGATAATGTAGAGTTAAAAAAGTACAAGTCCTAAACTTACTACAGGATGAGAACTTGAGAATATGCTAAAACTCAACAACAGTTTATAGAAGGTCAAAATTTTGCAAGCACCAAACTTAACCATGCAAACAAGATTATTTGGTGAGCCCCAGTCCAGCTCAGGGCAAGGGGCAACTCACAGGTGCCTTCAGTCCCTTATGTGTTGGCTAAAGTCACACTGATAGCCTTAAAAATGAAGTTTGCCACTTGGAAAGTATTATTAAATCTTTAGAAATATAAAAATTGTGCAGAATTACAACCGAAACATCCTCCATTTGAAAGGAAAGCAAATTTTTCTCTTCGCAGTTCTAAAAATGCAGTAGGAATGTGATCCCTGAGAGTGTTGGCTCCAGCCAAGCATGGAGCCAGCTGTCCTATTTCAGTCTTTGTAAGAGCAGATGTAGAAAGTACCAGTATTCTATGTATACACTGGGTTTGTGTTTACGCTGAAAGAAACACTATAAATGAAGAACTGCAGAGGAAATTTTCAGTTCAGGAACAAGTAACAGGTAACCAACCTCTCAATACGCTGAATTTAAATGTTACTCTCCATACTGAAGTCACCAGAGCTCCCTCATACAGAGCTTTATGTGTTGAAAGGAAGGGAGCTAATTGGTGGGTGATCAAAGATGATCAAAGATTTCTGCCTGGTAATTTACAATAATTTAGGGTCAGGATTCCTGAGGAGAGAAAAGGCAGGCATCAGTAGGATGCTAAATGATGAAAGGCTCCTATGGAGGCAGTTATATATTCACCCAAATCTCCTGTAAAAATGCAGCAATCTCCTAAGGATTATAAATCTGCTCTTCTGCAGAGGAGCCCCAGGGTCAGCACTGTGCATCCTCTGTACTGCAGAAAGGGAGAGTAACAAAGCTTCTCCCTCCATTCTGCACTTTCCTTGCCAGATATCGTGTCTCTTTTCCGGGGCTTTAGAGCCTCTCTATTTGCCAGCACCAGGTGATTGATTTTAATAGCATGAGTTGCATGAGTGAAACTACTCACACACAGCAACTTGCATAGAATCCCCCTCTGAGCCCACGACCACCATCAGAGCGCTCACATCCCTAGGCACAGACTGCCATGGTCACCAGGCTTCACAACTACAGAAACACTGCTCCCTGGAAAGTACTCAGAAAAGGAGATTTTAATCCTGCAGATACTGAGTTCTCACAACAGTTATTTTTACAAAAGTAACACGACTAGTGAAGATTGGTGATTAACCTAAATTGTTCACATTAGAAGGATCAGAGGGTGATTGGGTACTGGAACAGGCTCCCCAGGGCAGTGATCACAGCACCTGACAGAGCTCAAGAAGCATCTGGATGATACTCTCAGGCACATGGTGTGACTCTTAGGGATGGTCCTGTGCAAGTGTAAGAGTTGGAGTTGATGATCCCTGTGAGTCCCTTCCAACTCAGCATATTCTGTGATTCGGTGATCAGATAAGCACTGTAAATATCAGTGTCCCTTGCTGGAAGGTGATTTCCCCCCCAGCCACGATGGCTGGTGCTCCCAAATCACGTGGAAGGAGAGGAGGGGAGGCTCCTGCCAGCAGCTGGTGTGTTGTGGGATTTGGGAGGGCTCTGGGCAATTCTGCAGGCCTGACCCAAGGCTGAGCTTTTACATCCCATTCCACTTGGGACAAAAAGTGATAGACATCTTCACAGCTCTGACTGTGACTCCACATGTACATTTTCACGTCAGGGAAAGGAGCAGCTGCTGCCTTCATTGAGTGCTATGGCCTGGGTCATCCAGGCACAGCCAGTGGGGAGATGAAGCTCCCACTTCACTCAGCTGATGGAACAAAGGACTGTGCACAGAAACCACCTCTGCTCCTGGCACAGTGTAATGGTATCACTCGGGGCAGCCCTCGGTTGAACGAAGGCCTGGTGATGTTGAGCACTCTCCAAACAATATGACAGCCTTTGCCAGGTCTGAGCACACAGCCCAGAGCAGGCAGGCACGGAGTTGTCATCCTCCAGAGTCACCACACAGTGACCTGCCTACGGTCAGAGTCCCAAGCAGACCCAAACCCGGCTTTTCCTGCCATCACCTCCCTGCAAGGCCAGGCTCTGCTCTTTCTTCCCACACCATACTGAAAGCAGATGTCTCAGTCTGGCTGCATGTATTGTGCTGGATTTAACTGTCAGTGTTCTGTGTACCAAATTGTCTTTATACTACTAATAATTGAAAGGGAATGTTTCATACTACTGTAAAGTGTGCTGTGCTGGCAATTTCAACTGGTTTTAATAATCCTAGATAATTTCTTCTCCCACTTTCTCCTGATTTGAAAGCTCAATTAATTTTGAGCTACAACTCTGTCTATCATTTCAACCACATGTGGCAGAGCGAGAATTCATGCGAGATAATGGTTAATTTTTGGTATCTTCTGCTGCCTAATGACAGGTGTGCTGTCCTGAATAATTATCTTTAAAAAAGGGATCCCCTTAACCCTTCTCTGAAACTGGGTAGTGATCTCGGTTTTACTTCATTAAGCTCTTGACAGCTCAATGTACTCACATCTGTTACTGTTTGGTAGTTTGATTCCAAGAACACAAATCGCTTCAAGAACTGGCAACAAATTCATTCAGGCTCATGATGCAGATCAAAATCCATCTGTTTACTAATCAAAAGCCATATTTTAATTGCAGTACAGCAGTGGTATCAGCGACATCCTAACTTAGACCTACTTTCTGCCCTAAACGTCATAGGTAGAACTCTTCCTGTAAGCTGCATTTATTTGAATTGGATGTTTAAAATGCATCCAAGGATTCTGGAGTCTGATATTCCTTCCCTACAGGATTTGATCAATCTACTCACTCTGGACTAGCCCATCAGACATTTTGTACCTACAAGCTGAACCTGGAAGTCTATTACATCAGTCACTTCTGATATGATTCTAAATTATATCAACAGAGAAAAACAATGTGATGAATCAAATTTTAACTTAAGTTTCCAATTATTTGTTTCTATGGAGTAAAATCTTTTGCCTGATAAAGATGACTAATGCCTATAAAAGTCCATCTGTGCTTCAGGTGTCCAGGAGGTATTAATGGAGCAACTGCAGCTTCATCGTATACAACACTTGGGGAACAACCTGTGCTAAATCTGGCCAAACCCCACAACACCCAGCCTGAGGCAAATGAGAGAGAATCTCACATTTCAAGGTGTTTGGCTTAGCCTGGGAGGGCTGAAGGGAGACTTTATGTACTATGAGGGAGAGGTTAGGGTAGATAACAATTTGGGTTTGAAACAGGGAGACTGTTATTGCTGTACAGACATCAGGACATCAGATCTCAGCAGACACTACAGATGGTTTTATAGGTTTGCAGTAACTCCAGAATTCTGCCAAAATAAGAATTAACAGTTTACACTGGGAGAGTGCTACACGAGCACTCATCAGCACTCGGGTGGGTAACACTCAGACCTGACATCAGTACAGCATCAGCTGTGACACAGGCTGAGCATGGGCCTTGGCAAGTGAGCCACTGCCTTGGATCCACCTCAGATTCAGAGCAGGGGAAAACAGTCCTGCCAAATGGAAAATGGCATGGGAGCAGCTCATGGGAGAAAGATGGGCCCACAGAGCCGTCCTGGGAAAGGCTGGGGACTGTGAGGGCTGTCAGCTCTGCCCTCTGTCACTCTGGTGGGGAAAAGAATGCAGATGAACCATTGAGTATTTTGGTTCCTGACCTCATACACAAACAGCTCCTACGCCTCAACTCAGGTCACTTACTTCAGTTCCTGAAGAAAATCATCCTTACACCAGCCAAAAGCACGACCTACAAGCTCTTAGGAAGTCAGGAAGATCGCAGTTTACTCCTACTTGGAAAGAAAAGCCCGTGGGATTTTACAAGCTGGTTAATCCATGACCACTACATTAAGGCTCCAAAACAAATGTAGCCCATTTGCTCCGGGATGACAGATTAATAAATTGTTCCACCTCATTATCCCTGTAATTCCTGACGGCATCGCTTGAAGGAAGTCTAGCAAATGACATCAAAGGTCAGTGCTCCTTTTTCAAAAACAAGATTATAAACCTTAATAAAAATATAAATGATTCAGTGAATTTATGAAAAGGCAGTAGAAATCCTAGTTCGGGTTCAAACAATACTTATCAGTGTAATGATACAGCTCTCGTTGCCAAGCTCAGTGCTGGGCTCAGGGCACAGCAACCAAAACAGATGTGACCGTGTCTCCGAGTTCTCTTCCCAGTGCCTGTCCCTCTCCCTGGCCATGCTGGCACCCCCGTGTGCCCTGCAGGTCTGTAGTGGCTGGGGAGCAGGTACTGCACCTGGGCTACCCCAGAGCCACCAACAACCCCGACAGGCTGGCTCCCAAGTCCTTCCTCTGGCTGGAATGGCAGTATAAAATCACACAGAATCACACGGAATCACAGAATCTACTGGGTTGGAAAAGACCTCTGAGATGATCAGGTCCAACCTTTGATCCAACACTGCCTTGTCTACCAGACCATGGCACTGAGTGCCACATCCAGTCTCTTCTTAAATACCTTCAGAGATGGTGACTCTCCCACCTCCCTGGGCAGCCCATTCCAATGCCCAAAATATTAGAGAGGATGAACAGTAGGTTACACAGAGTCCTACGATTCCAAACCCATGAATCAGGATGAAGACTCTCTCAAGCCAAGCTTTAAAAGAGGGCCTCATTTTAAGCTTTTGTGCTTTTCAATGTTCCTAGAAATCTTCAAGCCTGCAGGGTAAGATTTGCAAGTTTTTGTCAACAACTGCAAAAATGAATAGAATTTTTAAAGTAGCAAAATCCTGCCCTGCAGGAGTTAAGAAAAAGGTAAATATGATGAAAGCTGTGATGAAATTACAAGACCTGGAAGCTATGAAATACAACTTTTAATATACAAAGATGAGACCAGCTATAAACATGCTGAGGTTTACATATTGATTAGTCTTGGCAGGGAAGCTCATAAAACCAGAAAGAAATAGGAAGAAAGGTTGTGGCTCAAAATAATTCCTCTTGATGGTGACAGTCATGCATTTTCTATGTAGGCATGTGTAAACTTTAGTGGATGATGTGTAGAATAGAGCAGGGCAGAGAAAACTACATCGCCAAGCAAAAATTCTCATTTTTGGAATTGCTTATACATCCGTGGAAATAGGTGACGATTTGCTAAACTGTAGAGTGGACAATTTGAAAAGGGTTATTAAAACAGCTGAGTACCACAGTGCGAACAGATCAGTGCAGCCAGACCCCAAGCAGCACAGGGGCTTTCAGGCCAGGATTATGCATGGAACTACAAAGGCTTCTTGTTTTCAGAGGCACAAATAAAAATCATCCAAACTCTCAGATCAAGACTTGTCTGGTGTGCCAAGCCTGACAAGGAGCACAAAATAATCTTAAACTAGCCAAAACCAGTCCTTGAGGAATTCCCTTGTCAAGGGAAACCACACTGGTGCAGCAGGGCAGAGGTCTGGGATACTCAGGGGGGTATGAAAAAAAAGAAGCATGAAAGAGTAGAGTTCATTTAGATAAATAATCACTGAAAATTCCCTGTCAGGAAATAGACCAAAGCTGCTCTTGGTCATACATCCAGAGATCTGTGAACTCAGACAGCTGAAGCCGGAGCTTTGCTCTCCTGGAAAGTCCCAATGGAGTTTGGATGCAGGGAATCTGGTCCTGGCTGTGTACGCAGTGTTGCTTGTGGATGGAACTGCCAGGGTGACTGCAGCAGCCTATTACCCTGCTAGAGTCTGGTTTGCTACTACAGAACATACGAAACAGATAAAAAGTTAAAAGTTTCTGTAAATAAAGATGCCAAGCAGAAACAAACACGTATTCTGTTTGGCAGTGAACACTCTGTCACCAAAGCACCTCACATTTCAAATGTTGTTGTTTGTATCTTTCTCTCTGAATATTTTAAGCAGGAAGAACTGCTCAGGAGAAAGGATTATAGTAGGAAAGGAACTATAACCATCAACCTCAGCCGTGTTAGAGATTAATTCATAATGTCACTTCACTGAAAAATTACTCATATTTCACCTCTCTTTTTCCAGAGGTCTTTAATTCTCTCCCTGCAAAGGAATGTTATTTTTGCTGTTCAATTACATTTCAACCATTCAATCTGACCCAGCTCTATATAAACATACAGATCCTTGTTTCAGATTCCCTTGCTCAGCTTTTACTTCATGAAGAGAAGAGCTGTGTGCCAAGGTCACAACTGATTAATCTTGACCCGTGAACCTCGAAAGAATAAAGTCTTTCTATAAATGTGTTACTCTACATAGTGATGGCAAATGTACTCTGTATCCATGACAAATAATGAAGTGATTTTTTCTGGCCTTACTCTTTAGTTGCTAATTAAACACTTAAATACAAAATCTGTTAACTTTTTTGATAAATGATGTTCCTATAAAAAGAGGGAAATCCTTTGGCCTTTGAGCAGGTGTGATGGAAGTATCTTCTCATCAGGTATTTTGGGAAGGCTGCTTTGTCAGCCCCTGCAGATGCTCAGGGAGGAGCTGCCACAGGCACACTGCACTCCTGTGACATGGATAGAATTTACAAGTGTGGGTGTTTAAGGCTTCCAATGATATTGTGGCAATATTTCTGTATTACTGGTACTATGAATATTTTAACATATATTTCTGATATATTTGTTAGAAATTAGGCCACAAGACCAAGCCAAGTGAAATGGAGTTATTCTAGTGGAAAAAATTTTTGCTAAACTGATACTGTGTTCAAAAATTCAATTATACAGTAAATAAACAAAAACACTAAACTAAAGAAAGGCTTGAGGGGAAAACAAACAGAAAAAGACAACATCTACGTTCAGATCAGCCTTACAAACCACATTTTGCATCGTGTGTGCAGTTCACTGGCAGGCTCTTAGGAGAAAATGAAGTATAGCACAGAACAGGCCTTACATCACTGGCACTTTTACGTTAACAGGAGACAGCAAAGTCAAAACAAATTTACCAGGTGCTTCTTGTAACTGCAACAAGGATGGGAATGTCTCCAGTTGTGACAACGCAATTAGCTGTGCTCAGTGGACACTGTGGAATCATTTCCAGAGTACATTAGGGAAGGCTCACATGGGTATTTTCAGCAGGTGATTCCATATTGCCCACAGATCTGAGGCCCGGTGCAAGTGAAAACATGATAAATCTATTTTTATCTTTAATCATTCATTTGGAAGCACTGACAGGCACATTAGGGACTCCTGTCTAAAATTAGCTCTGGTCGTGCTGGAAGTAACCATTTATTCTATCAAGCTATTTGTAGGCTTAATGTCAGAAGACTTCTGGGAGCTGATCCCTCTTTTGTGCGAGTTTTCTCTGAAATGCCCAGTTTGTTCCTAGAACGTGGCACTGCTGTCGTAATTACCATCCTAAAGCTCTGTGACTTGTACATCGCTAAGATCTCCCTTAACTTGCAGACCACAAACAAGACACAAATGGCTTTCCAGAAGCTGAGCAGTAAGAGAGGAGGATGGATGTCTGCAGTTTGCCATCAGGAGAGGTGCAGCAGCCATCCCAAAGAGAAAAGGATTATCCTTCACCTGTGATGTGCCCATGGCCACAAAAATCTGATTTGGCAATGGTGGCTCCAGCTGCGGCCTTTGGGCCCAAGGCCAGTAACAAATTACCTCTCAGTAAATAAAGCATTCTGCACACACTCTGATCAGATGCTCTAGGGGCACAGAAAAACCCCAACAGTGTTTATGAGTCTATATGCTTATCAGTTCTAGTCACCTTTTCTGAATGTATTTGCCTTCTAATGGCTTTGGAGAACTCAGAAGCACATCAGTCTTCCACATCTTGGACCAGCACTGCTGCTCCAGCCCTGCATGTTCCCCAGTGCTCAGGCAGCTCTGAGAACAACCATCCGCTCTGCTCATGCCCAAAGTGCTTACAGACTCAGTGAAACTCATTGAGAGAGATAAAGGGGGATTTTTCAGCCAGGAGTCTGTTCCTAAAGTCTCCACCACCACAGGAGCACTCACAGTGATCTGTCCTCTAGACTCTGCAGCTTCACCACTGCCTTCCCAGGAGAACAAGTGTGACGGTGGAAGGGATTTGGCTGTAACACAAGTCTTGAGGGTGGCACATTACATGTTCACTATAAACTCCATCTGACCTAAATCACCGTAACCGATCCCTTCGGCCGCTCCATCCGCAGTGATTGTTCCCGTGGTTGGGTCGCTCAGCCACTGGATGTCACTGTTAGTCTGAGCACATAAACCGAATCGGCATTTGTTTGGCATTAGAAAATGTTTAAAGACGGGACGAAACCGAGCGCACTACAGAGGGATCATCCCTTCAGATGCTGGAAGCATTTGTTCAGGTCTCACACTGCTAACAAGTTGATGCTGTAAGAAGTGCCTGATTTAATACGGGGTTTTTTTCCCCCTCTCTTTTGGTGACTCATTTACGAGGCTGGTAACAGCTCGGGTGTTCTCAGCCCCACTCTTCTCCTGGCAGTAATTCCTGCCCTGGTGATTCCCTGGCAGGAGCGGGGCGCAGAGCCCTGACCCTGCCCAGCTCCCGGGGCCGCCCTGGCCGCGATGCCCCGGGATGCAGAGCCCGTCCTGCTCCGGCTCCCTGTCTCCCTCCCATGGACAGCCCCGCAAAGGGTTCCAGAGCCGGCTGCCTCAAGCGCAAACAGATGCCTCGAGAGCTTCAATTCCAAATTGGAGTCTCTCTGATCAAACTGTGTCCAGCGACACAAAACGTCCAAACCAGGAGCTGTCACAATATGCTCCTGAGTTAGGAGAGGAGACAGGGAAACTTTTATTCCCTATCTCCTAAAATCTTCAAGTATCGAATATCAAAGTACCAAAAACTAAGATAATCTCATGCTCTTTTTTGCAGGGTTTAAGGCCAGAAGATCTGTTTCTTCTAGGGGTGAGAAAAGTTGCTCTGGCAAAGTGACTGCAGGGTGTGAGCACAACCTGCCAGAATAAGCGTAACAGCAGGGAACAAGTGCAGGGTAATGGAGAATCCATCCTTGGAGAAGGCAAGGAGTGTAAAATGAACATGGAGAGTCCAGAAAATAATAATAATGATAATAAATAATCCAACTCTTAAGTTAGAATATGTGAATCTTACTGTGAAACCCCTCCATTTTGGTGAGGTCCCAACCACCCTGCCAGTCACAGATGGTGCAGAACAGACACCTGAACTGCCAGCTGCGAAATCCTACCGGTGCAGGGACGGGGGAGTTATCTTGGAGTAAAACTGACTGCAATTCATAAGGTCTAGGGAGGAAATCTGCTGTAAGTAAATACAGAAACACTTGATAATGATGCTCAGGACCAAAAAAAAAAAAAATCTCACTTCAATGTGCCACCAATGGTGATGAAACAACTGCTGACAAAATCTACAGGAACAACCTAGAAAAAGTTCTCTTAACATATAAGTTAGGGTTTGTTTTGGAAATGTAGATAAACACTAGAAAATAACTTTGAAATTAAAGCCACCAGACCTAATAGTCACCAGCTCTCAAAACTATTAAAAAAAAAAAATCAAATTGGGGGTAACTGCTTTTAAGTCTATGGTACCCAACTAGAATTGATGCAATGGGGACGGGTCCATTTTCCTGAGGGTACATACTCCTGCGTATTTATTTCCCACTGTAAAATTAATAGCATGATTTTTCAACACTTCTTCAATCTAAAATAGAGAAGCATTTAATTATCCAGTTGACATTCTATGAAACCTTTATGAGCACTTTATCTGCAAGAACAAGACTCTTTCAGACAAGCACTGACAGAAGGGACCCCAAGACAGACAGGAGACTTGTCAACACAAAGTCACCTTCCAGTTCTCCCTGCGGTGACACCGTGGGTCCTGACCTGGCTCCTGGCCCTGTGCCCTGTGGGAATGGCTCTGCCTGCAGCTCAGTGCTCCTCACGCTCCAGGAAAGCCTGAGCACCCAACAGATCCCTACCAGCAGCTCCAAGCAGGTTGATTCCATCCTTGCTAAGTCTGATGTGCACAGTATTGTTGTGACACTGCCATGAGGTGAGTCTGACTGAACCTGACAGTCACTGAGAGAGAACAAGAGGAGGCCTCATAATATCAATATATTAAAGAGGAGAAGAAAAGTATTTAAAGAAAAGATATTTGAAGCAATTTTATTAAAAAGGATGACCAATATTTTTCCCACAATTACTTTAAATAATCACTTAAAATAATGGCATTGCTCTGAACCAATACTGTAATTTTAACACAGGTATAATCACTGTAAATGACATTAAGAGCTTGTCTACAGGCAAATTGCATTGCTTTAGTTATAATGGGATTGTTGAAGCTCAGAAAATCCCCACGTCCAGATATGGGTGAAATCACAGAAAAGGAAGGGAAAGAAGTAATTCCAAAACCCTAACCCTTTTTGGGCTTACACTGAAATGGCTTTTTCAGTCAAAAGAACTCCTAGCTAACCAAAATGGTTTGACTTGAATGGAAGCAAGGGACGCACCACCCCCTTCTAATCTGACAATCCAGAATCTGTGTTTTTTCCCCCTCTAACTTCTAAAGAAAGTGGGAAATAAAATGGCAACAGCAAAAGGTGCACATGAACTAGCCAAGAGAAAAGAAATTACAGCACACAGCAGTTCTTAGAATGAAAATCCCTTAGTCAGGCTGATATCAGCTCCATCACAGGAGCTTGACCATGTTCCCTCAGCCTCTCCTTGCTGCCCCTGAGGTCATGCAGTGCATCCCTGGGCACAGGACAGGTGTGCAGCCTCAGTACCAGCAGGTGTGCCAGGAACACAGTGGTGAGTTTTGGATCAGGACAACGACACCATGGAAAATGCCCCATTCTGCAAACACTTCCCCCAGGTCTGATGAAATAGGTCTAAAAGTCCTGGCCACTGAAGTTCACAGCAAAATTCGCTGTTATTTAAGTGGGAAGAGAAGAGAGCTCAGATCGATAACTACCTGCACCAGGTTCTGTCTCCAAAGGTGAAAACTAGAAATGAGAAGAAGTGACCTAAATATTCAGAAATTACTTAGTGACTGTTAGTGAGTCTATTTTTGAGTGGGTAACTGCAGACTCCTCAAAGAAACTTGATCACCAGAGATGAAGTTTTAACAAGGCAGCACCTTTTAATGGATTTCAGTTTGAGGCACATCGAACCACTAATCACATCAGCAAAAAAATGGGTCAAAGTTAGCCCCATCTTCCCCAAAGTGCTGTAAAACTAGATTTAAGTGTATATACATTTAAATTAATATTTAATTATATATTTATATATAATTTTGTATTCTACTTAGCAGAGATGGCAAAATATAGTACTGTTGAAACCCTTTCACATGGTATTCACTAAGGGACAACAGTAAAAACACTGTCTATGGGGCATTTTTTGCTAAGTCCACTTTCAGCCCTGTTCTCAATAGAAAAAAATCTATATAAATTGGTGAATCAAAAACCCCTCTACAATTCTGAACACAATGGGCAGAGACAGGGATATTTTGTACCTGTTAATAAACAGGTATAAGATGCAACATGGATGTAAGCAAACACATTGGTCTGTTATTTGTGGCTGCACAGAGCTGTAAACAAGAAAATAGGGATAAATAAAGGTGTATCATTTTCCACTGATATTTCCAAACTGTGTCACTGTATTTTACCATACATTCATATGTGAAGTCTGGAATTCAGGACAGTTTGGCACAGCGTGATCAGTACACAGACCCCTCGCCAGCCGCAGGCAGTGCTGGCCATGGAGCCCTGTGCCCATGAGCATGAGCTGTGCTCTTGTACTGCTTAAGCAGCAGCTGGTTAAGGTTCCATTTTCAGATGTTGTTCACCACTACTGCCTAAAGGTGACATGCTCACTAAACAGGCCTGCTGCAAACAATACCAGATAAGACATAAAAGACATATTGGATTACCCAGTCGACGTCTCCAAATGCAACGAAAATAAATGCCAAACGTTGTGGGATTTGTCGCTTGCAGCATTCAGCAGCCTTTCCATTATGCATTGCCTGATCCTTTGCCAGATTTCTTGAGGAAAACTGAGAGCTAGAATGAATAGAAAGAGCTTGTCTGGAGGTCACACTGTAGGAGCTGGAAAGGTAGAGGCTGCTGTTCCACTCCTCACTTGCCCTAACACCTCACTTGGCCCTTTCTTTCTTGTTCTACCCACCTGCCAACATGGACAGTGAAGCCTCCCACTCATGCAAGTCTTACAGATAACAATGGCATCAGTGTTATCATACTTATTAACTAACTTTAATGCTAGAAGTAAATCCAGGACCTAATGCTAAGAAGGCATTCTGCAGTGGACAAGAGCTAGGCAGACACTGCTGTTACAAATAATATCTTCCTAATTCCCAGTACGAGCATGTTGGTAACAGCTCTTCAGATGGCCGGGCTGGGAGGACACTGTGAAGCAAACCCAATGAGATGAGTTTCATTTCCTTTTGGTGAGGAATTACTCTTGTACAGTTTCACTACACGACTCCACGTGTTGGCTTTGAGCTGCCAGCTCCTCAGGGCAAGGTTTCATTTAAGTCCTCTTCTGCTTTTTTCTTTCTTTTTTTTAAATCAGGAAACTATTTATATTAATTTCAAGCTTTGTAATCTGCTCCAACCCACTGTTCAAAAATAACAAACAAAAGAATACCCAAAGCTAAATGTTCACTCTAAACCCCCTTTCCCAGCCTCCTATTTAATCAGCCTCGTGGCATATTGGAAAACAGAGCATTTAGTTCCACTTCATTATTATGGGGGTTAAAAAAATCTTACACTCAGGCTTAAAGCAGCCAAATACCTAAAGCCATATTCTAATCTGCACAGCACATGGGTGTAGAACAGACAGGCAATTTTCATTTCCTTGGGGCAACACTGTTCATGGTGGCTGGCAAGGGCTCGCTGTGTTCCACCAGCCCTTTCTGAGCACCTCCCAGGTGTATCCAGCTGCTCTTGCTGACCCAGGGAGCAGATTGAGTGCAATGATACATCAGGTTATGGACCTGTGGGTGCCAAGGAGGGCATCAGAGGGACTGGGGCAAGGAAATGTGAAATTAGGAATATAGAGAGCTTAACACCAAGTGTACAATGAAATTGGCAGGAATTTAGCAGTGCTGCAGCGAAAGGCACCTGCAATCAAAGCAGACTTTTACCCTTAACACATCTTGCAAAATCCTCCCTATTGCCTATCCAGGGGCCTGCTTGCAGCATGGATTTGGGACCACCAGAGAAGAGAAGGCCGGGAGAGGTTCTTCTAACCTGGAGAAGATTCTCATCTCATCCTCTTGTGGTAAAAATCCCCCCAAAATTCTGCGGTGTCACAGACATTTGGGAGCAGGATTCTGTGACCTCTGGGATGGCATCTAAGTGGACTTAATTACAGATGGTAATTCCAATTGTCTGGTCCTTCAGCAGGTTTTCAGCTGGTATCTGAGAATGTGAGATTGTTGATAAATAAGCCCCAAATTACATTAATGACAAAGTGGTATCATCTTTGAACTCATTTGGGTTTGGTTCTTTCACATACTGTTCATCAATATTCTGATACAAACAAATAGAAGTACTGCCTGATAATGCTGATAAAAATCATCAATAGAGATTGAAGAATTAACTAAAGTGGAAAAAAATCTCTGGGGAAGGACCTATCTGGAACTTTCGGTTTTGAAATGTGTAAGGCTGACCATTCCTTTCTCTGCCTTTTCTCTCTTATTGGGCACTGCCTTCATCAATGCACACAACTACATTAGTTCCCACCCTTAGGAAGCTGATATGAAATCACCCTTCTGCTGGTCCAAAAATGAAGGTATTCTAAAAGCACTCATGTTAAAATATAAGAGAAGAGCACAAAGCCATCATTTCTTTATATTTCACAAGAATTTGAAGACAAGACAAGATAATGAAGCATTTCTGGACCTAGCCAGCAAGCAAAAACTTGTTATTTTAAGTTGTTCCTCAAAATAAATAAATTTTAGGGACTAGAATTGCTCAGCTTGTTCATCATGTACTGGCCAGAGATTACAGACATCCTTGGGTTGCTGGCATAGCTGTGTGAGCAGGTCCCAGTGAAGGCAGAGCTGGTGCACAGCGTGGGGCTTCTCCATGTGAGCAGGCTCAGGTGGGGATTACTGTGCCCACTATTGGACATCTGTCCTGCCACCCATAACCAAAAAAATTTGCCTAATAAAGCTTTTTCTCTCTCCAAGGTCTCTTGCACTGGGAGAATCTCTCCCTCTCTCCCATGTGCTGCCAAAGGACCGCTCAGCTGAGGAGGTGGGAGAGGACCAGTGGGGTCTCGGGGGGCGAGCAGGGGGTGTCTGGGGGTCGGATCGCTGTTTGTCATGCACGGTTTGTTCTCGCAGTTTGCCGTGCACAGGTTGTTCTCGCAGTTTGCCGTGCACAGGTTGTTCTCGCCTGCTGCAGCCCCTGCGTGTGCAGGGCTCGGAGGAGCACGCTGGCTGCAGAGCGGCTACACCAGGAGAGGCTGATTTAAAACACAGACACGTAAGCACGGCAGAAACCCCACCTCCGTGGGACGGCCTGCGAGGGATCCAACGGGCAGAAATGCCACAGACAGACACACACACACTCCTCCCAGCGTAATTGTGGCTATCGCAGCTGCGGCGGAGGGAGGGGGAGGAGGGCGGATGATGCAAGGGGCTTGGCATCACGCTCAGCGATCGCCACGCTGCCGCCTTCCGTGGGAGGCAGCGCTGAGACCCGCCCGGCAGCCCGGCCCGCCCTCGGTGTGCGGGGCTGGGACCGCGGAGCCCCTAAATAGGTGTGCGGGGCTGGGACCGCAGAACCCCTCAATGGGTGTGCGGGGCTGGGGCCGCAGAGCCCCTCAATGGGTGTGCGGGGCTGGGGCGGAGAGCCCCTCAATGGGTGTGCGGGGCTGGGACCGCAGAACCCCTCAATGGGTATGCGGGGCTGGGACCGCAGAGCCCCTCAATGGGTGTGCGGGGCTGGGGCCGCAGAGCCCCTCAATGGGTGTGCGGGGCTGGGGCCGCAGAGCCCCTCAATGGGTGTGCGGGGCTGGGGCGGCAGAGCTCTCGGTGTGCGGGGCTGGGACCGCGGAGCCCCTCAGTGGGTGTGCGGGGTCACAGAGCCCGCAGGGATGCGGGACTCGCAGCATCGGCATGCGGTGCACCCCGGGCACCTTTGGCCTCCCACCCTACCAGCACAGTTTATTCAGCAGCTGTGAGATTTACTCCACCACCACCGGCTCTTAGTGACTTCTCTACAGAGCTCATTACAAAGAGTAATTAAATGGTCATAACGTCCCCAGCCTTAACCCTATTTAGTAGATAAAGTGGATAATTAAGCACTGTTAGCTCCATTTTGCCATGGAAACTGGTGAGAGAGGCTAACACAAGGTCACAGGGCCACTGTGAGTAAATTCAGGATTATAGTACATCAGTTATTGTCTCCTTCATCCAAAAATGCCAGGATATTTCATCAACTTTAAGGAGTTACAGATCAAAACTGCTATTCCTGTTTCATCACTGATAAATCTTATGCAAATAAGTATTACATGATTTAATGAACAGAGTATTTGAGAATTTGAAACGAGCACTGGTATGTATTCCATCTGCCAGGTGAGACACCACCATCTCTTTTAAACACCCTACTTGATGTAGATAATTGTGTCATATGCATATCCTTGTACTCATATATAACAAAGCAGTGAGATGTGACCAATCTGATAGCCAGCCTGTGAAAATGAGTTTTAAATGTCATTATTTGTAGTTGCCCAGGTAGAACCACAAACCCCTGACAGTCGCTCTCTGACAGTTTGTCATGTGTGTAAGTGCAGTGACAGCTCTGAGATGTTGACCAGACCTGTTCCCTGGGCGCACCTTCCCCGCGCTGACCGTGAGTCACTGGGCTGGCTTTGAACCGCTGTATCCTGCAGGCTATAAATAGCTCCATTCCTATAAACTATTATCTCACTTTCTGCCAGTCTGTTTGCTTCATTCTGAAGTGTTTATCTTGCCCTAACTGCCAGCCTAAAGTTGGAATGCTATTTTCAGCCAATGAGAGGCCTAAAGAGAGATGAATTTTGAAATACTCCCCTTTCCCTCATTTTTTTTAATACTTTAGTACTTAATGCAAGTTGCTACAAATGGAAGACCTCTATTTATTCACAACATATGAATTAAACTGACAAATCTTCTCTACTTACATGTCTCAACTTGATTTCTATTGAGTGGAAAAGACTTCAAACATTTTTGACTTTGCAGACAAATAAGGCTCAAGAAGAGACCACATTCACCACATGTAAGGGCCTCCAGAGAGCCACCACTGTGGACAACGAGTGTGCAACAAATTTTGGGGGTAATCTGAACAAGCAGCTTCACTGGGCCACCCCGCGTCTCAGATCCAGATTATCTTCCAAAGCTTTCTTAGGAAATCCATGATTATACCCACATAATCACAATGGACTTTGAATTTCATACTTCCATTTAAACGTATGGAAAATTTGTGACAGATGTAAAGAATGGGGAAAGCAGACCCATTAAATAATATGTAGACAGATAATGAAGAGCATCTTACATAACCCAGTGAGGTGAAAAAGCCTTTAAAAGAGAATTGCCTTTACTGAAAGTTGGATCACTCTGAAAAGCAGAGTTTGAAAACTGCCCTTACATGTAAAATTCTTGATGACAACTGAGTGGAGGGTAATTTCTTGCCAAGTAATTCAGGTATAATCAGGCTTGATCCACCTGTGCCATGATCCCTGTACCACGGGCTAACATTCCCTAAATTCAGTCAATACTCCAACACAGTTTAGAAGTTAAATGACTTGTGTAGCTTCTTTCTCACATGGACAGACCCACCACGCACAGCTCAGCACAGCTCTGCTCTGAGGCATGGAGGAAGTGCTGGAAAAGAATAACCTTGGAGATACCCAAAAGATTTAGAGAGCTTTACTGCTTAAAAACCACCCCAAAATCAACCAACGAAATCAACGCAAAGCAAAGCCTCAAAAAGCCCAAACTTTCTAGAGAAATGGAAGGCAGCTGGACCTGCTGCAGGGACTGGGCTGGTGGTACAGTGATGGTCCCCCTCCCTGTTGCAGAGCTGCCTTCCCGCTTGGCTCCAAACCAGTGTCATTGTTAATTGGATGCCGACTGATGGATCTGGCCACCTGGCACTCTGTCTGGCTCCAAGCTGATGATCAACTCACTTGGCAGGCTAAGTGGGGAACTGGCCACCTGGCTAATATGGGGGCTACAGAGCCTCTGCCGATCGCCACCCTGCTCAGACATTTTTTGATTGTGGATACCAACAGCAACTTCTCTCTTTTGCTGTGTTTACCTCTCCCATCACAATGGGTATGCTCACAGCCAACACCCAACTAGTGACCCCCTCCTCTCCTTCCCTCCCTCTGTCTGCTATGATGGATAAAGACAGAATCCTGCCTTAATTGCTAAATAGGAATAAAATGAGCTTCTTGCCTTCTCCTCTAATTTCTTTAAATTATTGCAAGTTCCCTACCCCCACTCCATCCTGCCTTGCTTCTCACCCTCATTCTCAACACTCCAGATTAAAATGTGTATTAGCTGTTGAGTTTCACAACATTTTTTGAATGGAGTAGTTTACTGAGTATTTTTTTGATTAGTAAAAATACCGATAAATTAAGAATAACATCAAAACAAAGAACTGGATAAGAATGCTATGAAATCAGACTCATGCCTGAAGGCAAGATTCTCCACTTGCTTTGCACCCTGTTCTATTTTTAGCATTTACAAAACCTTAGTGAGAAAGGTCACAATTTTGATTTGATTTATTTTTTACATTCATTTTGCATATATGTAAATTACTCCACAAGAAGCAAGGCAATCGAAAATGAAGAATGAAGTGCATAGAAATAAATCAGTAGAGAATTTTAGAGTGCTGTCAGCATCACCCAGTGAAACAGCTGAGGTTCTCCTATGAAAATTAATTTTACTACAAGATCTTAAAGGACTTAATACAAGTCCTAAAATTTTCTACTCCATTTCCAACGTGCCATGAGCAGGTTCTGCAGTGGTTTTAAGCTGGTCTTGGGATATAGTAAGTAGATAATGTCAAGCTCTTACATCCATTACGAATGATCTGAAAAGAATGTACTTTTCTAATTACAATCTTTGCACAGAAATGCAGTCACCGGTTGGAACTGTATTCACTGCTTTGACTTCGTTCCTTAAATTGAAGATCCATTTGCAATTTGAAGGACCTGCTCCAGGTGACTTCAGCGGGAGCTTTCCAAAAGGTTAAAGAAGGTGGAAGACAGTATTCTAGATATTCATTAAGGCAGGAATGAATGATAAACTAAACAAATTGCTGTCTTCGCATTATTTTTAACATTTTTTCAGCTGGACAACTGATTTTCCCGCATCCATGCTGGAGAAGTTTTCAGGAAACTCTTACTGCTTTTAGGGAGCCCTTACCAGCACGAGCACCACCTCTGACTACCCCTGAGCAGCCTTTACTCTCCTTTACCTACTGAGCCTTTACCAATCCATTTACTGCCAATTTATGGGTGACTCAGGAACCCACACACCAAATCACAACCACCACCAGCCACTGCAGGAACTTCCTTGCCCTCCAGAAGCCTCCTCCTGCAGAGCAGCATCACTCCCCTCTGTGGTCATCACAGTTGTTTCTCAGGTCGCCCCAGTGCTCCCTTGGGATGTGAGGACAAGAGGCACTGCTGTGCACCTGGCTCTTAGTGCACCTGCTGACCTGTCTGCATTTCCAGCACCTTCCAGGTACTTGGTACCTGCTCCTGGGAACAGTGTCTCATCATTCCTGGACTGCGGAGACCTCACTGCTCAAGGCTTACACTTAGAAAGGCTCTTGCTTGATTATTCCATCCCATTTCTCCATTCTGGCTTTACAGCCACATGTAACTCCTCTTTGCTCCCCTCTGTGTCTCAGAGCTCACATAAACACTGGACCACTAATAAAAAAAAATAATCCAGCAATTTTAGCTGATTTTCAGTTTCAGGCCTCTAAATGCCGGGCTACAAGAGACTCCCTTGTGCTCCCTGACTGTGTATCAGAGCTTGAATTACCAAGTTATTAGGTAACAGCTCATTGGCACAGGCTCCTGCCAGCACATTCGACGGGCTCAGCTCTCTCTGAGCTCAGTGCTTTCCATTTTTCTGACTGGTGATGCATCCCCCCAGCAAGGACCCACATTATTTTTTAATCTTCAGCGGGTAAAGGGCTGCTGAACATGTACGATTGCCATTTCCAAGCGTGACATTTAGCACTGCTGGTGTTTTATTTTCCCCATCTTAGGTGTCAGTGGAACACTTGTTGCTGTTTGCTAACAGGCTTTGAAGACTTCCAGGTGTGTACAGGGATGATGGAAATTGTGGGGCAAGGAATTTATTACAAAACCTCAGCATCCAATGTTATCTTAGGAGAGTGTGTGTTCCTCTTTCTCTTATATCTGTCCTTGCTGATACTGACCCCAGCTTGAGCTGAATGCCTGTAAGCAACTCAATTTTAGTGCCCTGCAAAAGGTTGTTTTTCCTCAACTGCTCTGGCAGGCCCAGAATATCTCTGTGCACTCTAATTTATACAGTATTGTAAGTAATGACAGATAATGCTATCAAGGTCTGTTCCTAGAATATAGGGATTAACTCACCTCATTAAAATGTACACATTCTGCACAGGATAATGCAGGACTACTTCAGGACAACTATTTCAGCCAGCCCAGAGATGTTATGTTCTGTGAGAATGTTGTGGTTTAGGAATGGTATTAAAAATTAACCCTGTCCTGGCCAGAACCAGGATGGAGAACGAGGATGATCTCTAGCTGTCCTCTACTTTCCTGTATTTGGATTTTTATAATCTTTTTTAGATTAGTACATAGTTATCGTAGCACTGAGCACTTTTAGAAACCTAAAATAGACTACATTAGCTTAAATTTCTAGGTAGTAAAGAAACTCAAGATGAGAGAAACATAATTAACTTGGAGCATGGCAAGATTCCCTTGTGGGAAAACCACCCTGAACTAAAAAAAGTGGTTTGTACAAAGTACATAATGGTGAACACACAGAACCTGGCAGGTTACCCACTCTGAAGGCTGATGTCTCAGGATGAAGGTGGAAATGTTTTTGGTTTATTTTCCCCTGAGAATTTGTTTCTAGACATTTAAACTTACTTGATTTTTTGGTTATTAAAATGCAATCATCACTGTTTTCAGTGTTTGGTCTTTTTCTGTCAAGAAAAAGAAAATAAAAGCTGTGTTGCTGGAATTGCCTACAGGCATCTCTCTGCATTCAAAGAATGCTATTGAAAGCTCTGCTGGCACGTGGAACCCAGCTCTGCTCACCTGAAAATAAAAGGTGAGGGTCTCCTGCGCATCAGCAGATGGACAAGGTGGGGATGGAGAACACAATAGTCCATACAAGAATACCACGCCCTTCAAAAACCAAACCACTTTTCCCAAATTAATCCATTTTTTTCCCCTTTCAACTTACTTTTTCTTTTAAAATCACTAGAGTAACACTTAGCAGTTCTGGGCTGCTTAATTTGTTTCTGCTTCTGCAACAGAAGCTCTGTGATCAATGGGAATTGCACACACAAGTGCTCCGGAACAAAGCTCCTGGACTGGCATTCACCAGCTGTGGACATGCCTGTTCCTACAGATGTGCAAGTGGCTACACAAAGGTGAATTTTACAGAACTGACTGTTGAGCTATTACAGCTGAAAATTTTACAGTGCAGACTCTCATAGTAGTTATTACTGTTTTATCATAATTCAATTGTTTTTTAACAGACTTACCTAATTCCATTATTCTGGCACATTGTCAGTCAGTTGCTCTCCCCAACACTGCCTATTTTGTTTTGGGGTGTGGGATTTTTTTTTAAATTATGGTTGCATTGGCAACTTAAAGGAAAACAAAAGGTATTTCCTTCAGCTGTGTCATGCACCATCAGACCGATGAATTCTAAGTCCTAAGAAATAAGAATCCTAGGAAATATTGCTATGGGAAGAAACAACTTTGCAAACTCAGGCTCCTTATTTATGCGGTTCTCAGTCTCTGTGTATGGGTCAGAACCTCTGGCTGTGCTACATCCTCCTGCATGAGTCCTTAAAAGAGGCAAATTAGTTGGTTGCTTGTTTTTGAAAAATTCCAGAGTAGCTCTGCCTATACAATGTGTTGGAAGACTGTACAGATCAAATGTGTTAGAGTTCATATCAATAAATCTGCTTTATCAGTATGTCAGAAATGTTAGGAGATACTTTGTATTGTCTTATGCCATAAGATGACAAAACTGTTCTAATCCAATCTCTCCTTCTCAGAGCCTGCTTAATAATGAAGAAGCTGCCATAGGAGATAAAACAGTGAATACAGATAACGCAATGAAGCCTGAAAACGGGGACAGAGAAACTCTCCAGGCCGAATGGAAATCTACTGGGACTCTGTAAATGAACCAAAGACGAGTTCATTCCCATGTTTTTAAGAATTACTAAATCATTCTCAATTAGAAATCCTTCTCAATTCCAAATAAGGATTGTCATTATTTATTAACACCATTTCTAACCAAGGATATCACTATGGTTTAAAATGAGAACAAACTGAACCTCACAAGTGTCATTTCTATAATTCCAGTCTTGCCTCTTGTTCCTGGTTACAATTGTGGATCATTCCTGGCTAAGCCAGAAGGAGTACTAGTGTAAAACAAAAGGTAAACACTGAAAATCATGTCCTGTCATCTGGTGAGCCCACTCTGCCCCTTGTCTCCTTCAGTCATACAATTTATTGAACTGTGAAACTATTCACTAAAACATTCTATTACATAACTATAATCTCTTTTCAGTGTAGCTCTAACTGACACCAGTGGAAGTTTTGCCTGCAAATTCTTATGTCACGGTTGGATGCTGATTTTCTACCTTCAGGTAAAGTTCTACTTCTTCTTTCATAGAGAGCTCTTAAAACCACAGAACACAGACTTTTATATTTTTTTTTTCAGGTAATACACATTAGTTTAATGAAATTTGTTTAGAGATTCCTATTTGGATCTAATACAGAAAACCCAGTGGAGAGTCAGGGGCAATCCATCCTTTCCAAAGCAATTTTAATTACGTGCACTTTGTAACCTGGCCAAAAACATCACATCCTAAAATGTATCTTTTGCTAAGTATAGATATAAACATAATGAGGTCACTGAGGGCACTAAACAATGCTTAGAACAAGTAACAGAAGTACATCAAAGGTCTGAGAGAGATCTCCAGACAGCAGAGTGTGGAGGCACATTCACTGTCTGCTATAAACACTGAAGACCAGTTGGATGATTAATTCCATCACAGTCACCAAGAGCTTCACCACTGGTTTGGGGAGAGATTTTTTCCAATACTTGATAATACTATTTTTTGTGGTGACATTTAGTGAAGCAGAAACTAAAAAAGACTTCATAAACATGAATGAATAATGGTGGCATTGGAAATGTTTTAAGAAGTATTCAAGAGACATGAAATAATTTGCCCCAAAGAAGAGGGGCTCCCGAGAAAACAAAGCACAGGACATCACAGTGTATCAGTGTTAAGAATTTGTAACTTTTCCAAAAATGGACAGCTGTTCCTTCTTTCTCCCCTTTCACTCCCTATTCAGAATTACAGTCCCAGCCAGAAGGGATTGACTGAAGCAGTGTTTGTGTTTGTGTTCCACAGAACGAACCCTTTCACCGCCTCTGTCCTTTACAGTTCCCAAAGCTGCACTTCCCTGGGCAGCAGCTGCAGTCCCCCAAGAGCCACAGCAAGCTCTGCCCTGTGCTATGCCTTTGTTTTTCTTGTCTGACAAAAGTTTTAAACCTCAGATTTTTTCTTCCATTTACAATTTTCAGTAAATTTACTAGAAAATACCTACTGTGACAGGTGATGTCTCTAAGTTGTCCTTCTTCACAATCACTTAAGATAAAATAATATTAATTATAGCTGTTCTCCAGAGGGAAACCAGTGGTAAAGAGGCAGGCTAAGTTTCCTGTTTTCTGGTGCCATGTGCCATGAGAAGCAGCCCTGCAGTGTTTCATCACCAGCCAGCACCACACTGAATCACAGCATCACTAACGTGTGTAATTGCTTGCAGAAAGTTTCAGTTTAAGAATGTGTCAAATGTATAATTTGATTGGGGCGTGTATCCATGCATGGGTTGTTGTTGGTGCATTCTTATGGCCATGAATCACTCAGCATTTGAGCCACCTACCTCCTGCTTGTAGGGAAGCTGCAATATTGCTATTGGAAAGAAACCTGGACCAGTTTTTGGAGTTGATGTGGCTCTCAGCACACACCTATTGCAACTCCTCAACCTTCTAGTTAGACCAATAATATTCATGATGTTGCTGACAAACAATAGTTTCTGATCTAAAAGAGAATTTTCATTTTCTGGTGATAATAAATATTCTAAAATTTAAAAAATGAAGCATCAGTATGGCATTTACACTTCTGAATAGTTCTATTTGTTGTAAAACATTGCTGTTTTTAACAGGGGAATAGACTGTCAGTTTAATAAAGCTGGTACATGTTTTTTAGCTAAATAGATTGCACACTAGGAAAAGAGCATTAATTTTGCCTGTAAGAGGAAGTATTTCTGTTCAGGGTTATATTGTTGTTTAGAAGGCATGTAAGACTAAAAGTCACCTTCCCAGTAGGTACTGACCAGGCTCCCTGCATACCTCAGCCTGTAGTTACAAACTCCTCTGCAGTGTGTGTGTAACTTCAGCAGTGAAGTCCATCCTCCTGTGGGAGAAGCAGCAACTGGGGCTGGACTCGGCTCTGCTCCCACTGCACCTGCAGAGCACAGAGAGGTGTTGGTCACCATGACACACCACGAGTGCAGTCATTCCCTGTGGGACAGCCAAAGAGCTGCTCATGACTCTGCAATAACAAAGCAAAGCCTAGGGCTGAAATAACTCAGAGGAAAGAAACTCTTCACTTAGAAGAAAATTCCACATTTCTATGTGTTATATATAAACAATGAAAATATAAAGGCATGAAGAATAACATGAGAACATTTTTTAATATTAGGTTCAGTGCAATAAAAGCATCCTTTGATGATGATTATATAAAAATCTATATATACTCTCTCTAAATACCCTCTGATGATTCTATAAAATGCAAGCAGTGTCACTTAGTGTTGCTGGTAGTGCTTTATTATTGCAAGTGAAAAGGAATATAGCGAAAGGAATTCAGAAGGGAGGTGGAGAGTGTCAGCAGTAACAACATACATGATTACACATCACTATAATTAGCAATGGAATTTGAAGAATTAAAAAAGCATCACATTTTCTTTGTTTTCAACTGTGCTTTTGACTCAGCAGCACTGCCAGTGATACACAGGGCAGAAAAGTTTATCTCATCCTTTTCAAAACATAAGCCCACTAGAAGGAAAAATGCTTCTAGTGACCAAGGGTAAGACCTAAATGTAAAAAGGGCCCTGGAAACCCCTCCAGAAGACAGTTTAATCCAAATCTGGGATAACTGTGGATTAAGAATACATCAATGTTAGGTTGTGCTCCCCTCTTTTAACACTACTGCCTCATGCTCATGTGCTTTGGCCTATTTCCCCCAACTCTTAGGTTGTATCTGCTTGTTTTACTTTGATACAAATTCGGGGAGCAACCTTACATTGCTGCCTCTAACAATGGTAGTTTCTATTACTTCACCTGAAGTGTGACTCCTACAGGGTACAGGTGAGTGGACAAGGGGTGCTGAGGTACACAGGGCCTGTGCTGGAGTCCATCCAACTGCTGAACTGCAGCTGTGCAGCACATCTGGGAGAGCCAGGAGCAATTAATCCAGTCCCAAAAACCAGCAAGGCCTTTGCAGCAGTTTTCTATGCAAATCAGGTACTTATGCACAAATTATCCTTTTTAGCTACAGGAGCCATGATGACCTAATCTGCATGTTCAGCTGCAGCATTAGAATGAGACCTGTGTGCAGCTTTTGCAGGCAAAAAGTGCATGCCCAGTTAAATTAAAACGTGGATCCTTTATTATCTCTGCATTGCTTTATCATACTTTTAATAAGACTGTACTTGTTACTGGTCTTCACTGTAACTCAGAAAAACATTTTGAAGATACATGGAATAATTTGCTGACACTATTAAATAAAAGCTTGAAAAATAAGTATATTTGTCCTTGAATAAGTGTAATTCTTATAAATGTTAAGATTTGGGGAACAGAAAACATCTTCTTGTATGGCAATAAATAACTGCAATTAATACTCTCACATTAAAAACTCTAACAAGGTTGTTACATGCAACACCTGCTTTCACAGACTCACAAAAAAGGTGTATTTTTAACATCCCGCTGTATGGGGACAGAGAGGGTGAACATGAGGCCAAACAGACACTGATTACAACCTCGCAAAAACGCAGAAGAACCAGCAGATAAATTGGGACTAGCAGGGCAGCCAGGACCATGGCTGTCAGGGAACACTGCACCTCAAGAGTGAGCAACCAGGTTTGTGTCAGGGCCTCTGTCAGGGGACACCAGTGAAAACAGAACTGATAAGCGGCTGAAATGCTACTTGTACCTGGACTTTCATCCTTTGGCTCTAGGAAAAGCAGTGGCTGAACTAACACGTGAATTTAAAGAAGGAACCACGTGAAAGTAATATCCATCGGAATACTACTGGACTATCAAAGACTAACTGAAGACTATTGAATCAAGGTAAAGTACATTGTCATCAACAGTAGCATAAACTATTTATAAAGTCTATGTGATAAGCAGTCCAGGTGAGAAGCAAAATGGAATAAGAACAGGCACAGGAACTTCTAGCAGTAAAACCAGAACACTTGTTGAAAATTTAATGTTCATTTTCTTCATACTTAATTAGACAAGAGGTTTAGTTCAATGAAAAATTCTACTACAGTGGGTGAAGACTTTGCACAGGGCCAAGGTTCCCAATACTGAGATACCTCAAAGACAGGTTTATCTTTTCTTTTTAATGCTATTAAGAATGTCATGTAGAGAGAGACACACAGATTGCCCTCTTCCTTATGTTCATAATGTAAAGGAAAGGCCACATGAGTACTGGGAGTGGGATTGCTAAAACTTGTGCACCTATATAAACAATAAAGTGCATGATTTGCAGTTCTAGAGCTAAGCCTTTTCTGAACCACAGAGAAGTCACTATTCACTAGTGGACAAAAAGAAGAAAAAAATCCTCATTTCTTGTGATTTATCCCAGTGACAGGGTTAATGACACAGGTAGACATGCCCACTGACTCATTAAATTGAACGGCAAGACACAGCTAGAAGTTAATTTTCTTTTGGCATGTGCTTAGGCACCTTGTAATGACAGCATTTGTGTCCCCAGAATTCAGTCCCGACCAAAAACTGTGTCAATCTTTCAGTTCGAATCTGTGGAAGCATTTTTGTGCAACTTTTTCTCTTCCAGAGGTCTGTGGCTGTAACAGCTCGTGTTTTTTGTAGGTCAGGCACTGCAATGGATGTGAAACGTGTACATGAGTTGGTTGCAGCGGTACAGTCGCTGCGGGTGCTTTGCTACACAAATATGTACGCGTGTAGAATATTAATGACAACTTTCATTCAGAGGCAACATATGAATTATCAATGAATCCAGTTTCCACATTTAGCAGGAAGCATGTGGCAAGGCTTGATGGGATGTTTGGAATCATAATCTCGGCTGTAGTAGCTACCACCGTTGTGTGCCACCCCAGATGGCAGAAAACTCCCCTGAAGAAGCCTGACTCCTGCTGCAGAGGGGCTGTGCAAGCTGCAAATGCTGACGTTAGGAATATCCTGAAGAAAAATCTGAAGCTGGAATCAGGAGGAGTTGTGCAAGTTGGATCTGCACCTCCCTGCTGAGGCGCAGAGTCCGTGTTTGGTGTTATTGGGGTACTTGGTGGCAAGCAAGGAAATGATCAAGAAAAATGGGCTCTGAGACTCCTCACAGTTCAGCTGTGCTGGCAGCTGGGTGTTTTTTCTATCCCAGTATCAAGCAATGATGTTACAAAGAAGGCCAGCTGTAAAAGGGGAATAAAATGCCTGTGTCCTAAAGATCTTTGGAAAATTCATTAATCTCTGAACCAGATTTAATTTCTTGGGTAGATGCTAATTATGGCTTGAGTACACACCCCAAAGTACTTGATGTATTAGAATTTTGAGGCAGTCAAAGCAGTTTTGCCTGCTTTGCAAACAAAAGGAAGTAGAGCTAAGGTAATTTGGGCAACCATTTGAAAGTGTTCCCCTAAATTTCAGTCCCCTGTGTTTCTCATGTTGATGTCTCTGTGAAATACCGCTGACAAGTGACTCACATGTGAACATGGCATGTTCTCTCTGCCACAGAAGGAAAGGACTATTGCCAGTGGTCAGCACAGAAATTTAGAAATACTGGGTGGGGAAAAAATCCCAAAAGAATATGGCCAGATCGAATCTTCTTTTTTGGAACATCTCTGAACACATCCTTGACATGCTGGTGCAGGATGCTGACACATGCTGCTCTGGCTTAATTGTTTTTCATTAACAAAAAGGTCAGATCCACACTGCATTGGCTCCTCACTGGAAATGTGGCCTACTGACTTGTCCAACTGTTGTCTCATCATTTATTAGTTATATTTATCATAGAATCATAAAGGTTGGCAAAGTCTTCCCAGACCTTTGAGTCCAACCTGTGACCGACTCCCACCTTGTCACCCAGCCCAGAGCACTGAGTGCCACGTCCAGTTGTTTCTTGAACACCTCCAGGGATGGGGAGGTGTCCACCCTTGCAATGCCTGACCACCCTTTCCATGAAGAAATTCTTCACTGAAAAGTTTCAATATATTGAAGAAATCACTGTATTGAAACTGAATTGCTCTTCACTTTTAGTCCATATTGCACATCGCCAGTGCATTTGGGAATGTGTGCAGCACTACCGTCTAAGTTTTAAATGGGTCTAAAACTTGGAATCTAGTCAATTAAAAAAAAAAAGTCAAAAATTTGCCCTGCCTGCCTCAACAGCCCTGCATTGAGTGTGGAGTTTGCACAGCCCTGTGTTGTCCACTATGGTATAAAATAACACGAAAAAGAGCAAGTGAGGACCCATGGGTCCCAACACAGGTGATGCTGACACCAGCACCCTCAGGTGCCCTGGGTACCCACACAGAGACCTATTACATAACTGGTACATGAGTAATCTCCCTTGCTACTCGCAGGAGTAACAGATAAGACTGTATGGCTTTTGATTACAAAAATCCCAGCATCCCTTGAAGTTTCTTACAGAGTTTTTGCTCTCTAGATAATTTTACACGTGGAGTTACCTCTTGCCTCGGGTCAGCATTTCAGACAGCTGCGAGGTCGCTGTCCTGGAGCTGCAATCCGGGCTGGGGCCTCTGCCAGGGCATCTCTGGTGTTGTGCAGAGCCCCTGGGTGAGCACTTCTGTCCCTGACACTCCAACAGCCAGAGAGCAGAGGGATTCAAACCACAAACTGAGGGGAGGACTCTGATGGACACAGTTGCTTGGCTGTGTTGTTAAACAACAGCTGAGGGAGGCAGCACCCAGTTCTCCACAACTCTCCAGTCAGTGCCTCCTGTGAGCAGGAGGGTGAATTCACAGTGGGCTGTGCCTTGGTTTTCCAGCAGGAACACCAGGGACATTTGGATATTTAACCCAGTGGGGTTTGTAGATTATGTAAACATTCAGTTGCAGGTGTAAAGTGTGATCGTTTCCGTACTGACCCTGCCAAGGCGTGCTGGGAGATGCACAGGGACACCGCGAGTTCCCGTCACCTCCGTGACTGATCCCAACGTTTCTCTCCGCTCCGGTGACTCCAGGTGTGTGGGACAAGGTCACTCGCCACCACAGAGCTGTCTGGAGGGCGGGTTCCTGGGAAGGGACACTTGGAAGCCACTACAGACCCTGGTGCCCGCAGGAGGCCAGGCCAGGCCTGGAGCCCGTGTACCTGGTGCCCAGGATTCCTGGTGAATGCCTGGTTTTCCCAGTATTCCCAGTGTGTGCCCAGTGTGCCAGGCAATCCCAGTGTGTCTCCGATGTCCCTGGGGTGTTCCTGGTATTCCTGGTGTGCCCTCAGTGTGTTCCCAGTGTCCCCATTATTCTCGGTGTGTGCCTGGTGTGTCCCCAGTATTCCCGCTGTGTTTTCGGTATTCCCAATGCCTCGGTGTGTTTCCAGTGTGTCCCTGGTATTCCCAGCCTGTTCCCAGTATTCCCAGTGTGTGCTTGGTATCCCCGATGCGTGCCCGGTATTCCCGGGGTGTGCTCGGTGTTCCCAATATCCCTGGTGTGTCCCCGATATCCCCTGTTTGTCCCCGTTATCCCCGATATCCCGTTTATCCCTGTTATCCCGTTTGTCTCCGGTATCCCCTACAGCCCGTTTATTCCCGATAGCCCCTGTTTGTCCCCGATACTCCCCGTTTGTCCCCGTATATCCCCAGTTTGTCCCCGATATTCCCCGTATATCCCCAGTTTGTCCCGATATTCCCAGTTTATCCCGATATTCCCAGTTTATCCCGATATTCCCAGTTTATCCCCGCCGTTCCCGGGCCGCCCCCTCAGGCGGGCGGGCGCGCGGGGCACGCCGGGAGGCGCGCGCGGGGCACGCCGGGACACGCACCCCGCGCCTCGGCCGCCCAAGATGGCGGCGGGCGGC
>VWZF01001080.1:804585-870249 GCA_013396755.1 Sclerurus mexicanus
CACCTCCTTGGCCGCGCCGCTCCATCCGTGACTTAGCAAATACCGGGAGGAGCTGCCGGGCCGGGGGAAACAGCCGTCGGAAAAAAAAACAGCCGGGAGGGCCCGGTGTGTGTGCGCCGAGGGGGACCCCGAGCATCCCTCCCCGGATCCTCCGGGGGGTTCCTTCCCCCTGTGCCCCTCGCCCGGGGCTCGGGCGATGGCCCCGTTCGCCAGCGCGGCCGCGGCACCGAAAGCAAGACGAGAATTGATAATCCAGGGAAAGGAGTAGGTGTTGTTCCAGAATTTGTCTCGCATCCCCCGTTTTCCTGCAGTGCTCAGCAGGGCAGCGGCGATAGGAGGTGGCTCATACCTTCAGAACCAGCTGCAGTAAAACGGGGGAGGGAGGTCTAATCTCCTTCTGGGGGTCATATCGCTGCCTGGATGGCTGCAGGTGCACAGGCTTCTCTGGAAAACCTTTTAATAGCAATCGGGTTCGCTGAAATCCTGTATTTATTGCTACTCCCGTGGTTTTGTTTCGGCAGGAGGTTATGCGCAGGCAGGGCTTTTGATGGAAGTTGGGGGGTGGGAGTGGTGCCTCCCTTGGAAAGTTTGGGGTTTGCTCAGTTCTGTGGGCGTTTTTTTTTATTGTTTTCTGTTTAAGGTGGATGCAATTAAACTTGACCTTTAATACCAATAATAACGTGACACCTTCCCTTTCTTTGCCATGGTATCACTGGAACCATTTCCTCGCTGGCAATGCTGCAGCAGTGGGCTTGGTTGGTGCAGGTCAAGTCCTTTCATAATGAATTACCTACCAGGGATGGGGGAAGGTTAATCTAAGCTATATTAAAAATCTTTAATAAACATTATCTTACTGTAAATAAGTGTTTGGGCATACTGAGCTGGCTGAATTACGTATTTTTGTGGTGATTCTTCTAAGTGTATGTTCCTATGGCAGTATTGTTCATGCCATTAGAAGGTGGTGGTTAAAGAACCTCCGTTCAGTGATGATCATTTTGTAAATGATTGTGCAGCGTTCGGCTGGTTTTCGGGAGAGGGAGGGTCTGCTCTCAGAATGTTATTTTCCCTTAGAGTAATTTTGTTAAATAGGAAGATAATGTTAGGGAACTAAACAAAGAAAATATTTTTAAACTGAAAGATGCATTGCAAATTTCTGGCTTGTTCTCGGGGATCTCGTTTTTCTGTGTTTCTGTTGCTGTTCCTATGTTTGTGGATGCTGTGAGCAGCCATTGAGCAGGGAAGAGACTGGGTGGAGTAAGGAGGCAAAGCTGCGAAATGGCTCGATTACCCTTTCAGAGCTTTTTTTTTTTTCCTCCCTTTGCCGGGGTGGAGGAATACTAATTGCCGTAACAATGAAGTCTCTTCTTTAGGGGAGAATCTAATGGTGCAGGAACCTTCGGAAATGAAACAAACCTCACGTTCTGAGGCTGGTTTTTCTGCAGGGTGGATCTTGATTTGTCTGGCAGTGAGAAGTGACCAGTCACTGTGGCAAAGCCAGATTTTTTTTGTGTGATAGCTGCTTCAATTTATCCACTTAATCACTTGTTGAATTTATTTTATTTGTGCTTTAGATAAGAATTCTAATTTTTGTGTGGATGTTTTGCACACAAGATTCCCTGAAATCTAGAGAAGCCCCTGTATTGTGGCTTCATGCTGTTATTTATTCATGGAACTTCTTGGATAAACCAGATTATGGGTGGGCACACAGGAAAAGACAATCTCTGGTTTCTCTGACTACGGTGGAGTGACTGCTGTCAGTGTACAGACTGGATTGCATTGACCTTCTTCGTGTGCCAAGTTCTTGTAAAATAACATGTCAGGATTTTGGAAGCCCTTTTGGGCACTGTTGCTCTGTGAGCATTGCTGTCCCCTTTGGGTACTGCTGCATCGAGAGGGTAACACTGCTGCTTAAAGTTGTGTAGGAAAGGCACTAGAACAAAGGATTTGGGGAATACAGTAGGGATAGGAGGAAGCACCTAGGAAGGGCTGCCTGTGGAAGTGCTATCCCGTTCCACTTGTGCCTCATGGCATTCCCATCTGAATTCAGTGTTGACTGGAGCAAGTACAACACTGAACACAGATGATTCTGAAGCAGGTTGAGGTTTTGCTTTATCATGGGGATCTGGGTTCTGGAGTCCAGTTTGTGATGGGAGATGGCTACAGAGGAGACTGTTCCGTTTAATATGCACAAAATTAAAATAAGGGGCAGTGGCTTCTGTGTAAGCTCTAGTTCATTCATTTGGAGTAGATTCAGTTGATGTGTGTGCCAAACGCTCAGAGTCTAGCACGTATCCAGGCTGAGGCCAATGAAGAACCCAGTGAAACACTTGCCCCCTTAAAGCTTTGTGTGATTTTTGTCCTTGAAGTGATCAGTCACTTTCTGTTCAGGAGTAACTTGTTCATTTGGGTTCTACAGAAACAAAAGGCATGTACGCTTCCCTTTCTGGCTTTACATGAGCTCTGTCCTGCGTGTCCTGCTGACTTCTGCACCTGTCCTGTCTCCTCTGCTCCTCCCAGCCTGGGGGCTCAGGTTGTGTCCTTTGTCTGCTCTCCAACTCTATCTGCTGTCTATCCAACTTGCTATGGATGGGACAGCTCTTAAATCAACATCTGATGACTGCCTTGTCTGGCTCTCCAACCTTGTCTTCCATCAAGAGCTCCATAACCAGATTCCATCATTAATTGTAGTGTGTTTTTACCCTCTTTTGTAGAATATTCTGGGCAAACAATAGCTGGACCCCTCTACCTCAGGGTAGCTCAGTATGTTTGTAAGTTTATTTACAACCCTCTGTAGCTGCCATGTATTCCTGAACCAGAGGAGTTGGAATTACCTTAGTAGGAAGGGGAGCAGCATTGGAATAGTTCGATTTTGGACAGTTCTCCCCTTCTTTGGTGAACTTCAGGCCCATTTTTTTAAACTTAAGTCAGAGACTGGGAGGGCAGCTGAAACATCCATGAAGTGAGCACTGAAGTAGTTTTCAGGCTGAAAATAAGAGCTGCTTAGGCCCAAATTTAGGAAATCAAGAGGACAATGGAAATCAGTAATTATTATTAATAGATAATAATTTCAGATTTCCTGTAGGTTGTGTGGGAGCTTCCAGCTTGTAATGTGTGACTTGTGATGGCAGTTGAAGATCTCTCCCGAAGATCAGAGCCATGTGTGTTGGTCAGAATGGTTCTGGGGTTCTCCTGCTAGCTTTGTTACAGAAGAGTAGTAAGTTACACACTGTCCATACTTGCAGATCTGCCAATGACGTTACAACTGGGCTCCTCTTTCTCCCTTTTATAAGAGCTTAAATATCATTGGCAGAACAACCCAACTGCTAAAAATGTATTGCGCTGGTGAAGCCTCACCTGGGTTCATGGTCTTCCTTGGGAGCTACTGTATTACCTGACACAAAGGAGATGGGGCTCCTAATGTGGTTTTGGAGGGTTTTATTCATGGGCGATGTTGCTTTGTCTTTTGATCTGCCTGACAGAATAGGCTACACTTCAAGTTTTTAAAAACAGGCATTTACGCTAAGATACAATCCTGACCTGTTTAAAAATGTTTCAAGTTCATAAAGCTGATTGTTCAGAATTCTTGCTCTGATTGCTGTCCACACCGGCCAAGTGTGCGTGGCTGTGCTCTGTGGGCAGGGCTGTGCCACCACTGAAGTGCAAAGGTGTGGTTGGAGCTGTAGCTGTGGCATGTCAGTTTAGTGGCGGGGTCCTGAGCTTAGATTGGGTTAAATGTCTGGGTTTTATATATTACAGTAATTTTAGAAGAAAGCTTTTCGTCATTCCTACCATGTTTTGAGACCTACTGATGAATATTACATATTAGAAAAATTGGGAAGAACCAGGATTTTAGCTGGTGAGAAGCAGAGTTCCAGTTTTACCCTGGCAATGCTGGATGCTGCAGGTTAGCCCAACAGATGTGTATCACTAACTTGTATCTTATCTCAGTTGTTTCAAGAACGGCCTTTTCTTCTCAATACTCCTTGGGGCAGGACTTCAGATGAGGCAATGCTTGTCTCATTCAGCCTGTTTAATAGCTTGTTCTTTTTTCTTTTTTTATTTAACCTCCTGCTCTCTATTTAAGAGATTAGATTGGTGTGACTTAGGCTCTCTTGCTTTTAGTTCACTGTCATGGAAGCCACCTATCATTCCACTTCATGCTGGCATGTGCTGTCAGGAAATTTCAAAGAAAAAATGTTACATACAAAATAAGTGTATGCTGAGCTCCATTTCCTCAGGACTATAAACATACAGTCCTTTCAAAGCTAATCATGTGCACAGCATTGTCACGTTGAGCAGTACCAAGAGCACTGATGCATGTATAACTATGTAAAAAAAAAATCAACATTATTAATTCAAAGTACCTGTTAGTTAATACATTTAGAAGTATTTTCACCATTTCCTCCTTAATGGTACTGTTTCTGAGCAAGCCGTGCAGCGTGGCTTGGCTGCTTGTGAACTTTGGATAAGGATTCTGATTAAGTAAATGTAATAAATAGATCTTTTTGGTTGTGATTCTCTTGATCCTGGAAGACTTACCTGATATTTTTTAACTAGTAACTACTTGCTGCAGCCTTGAGAAGGTATTTCCAGTGATGGGACAGTCTGTGGTGGTTTGTAGGTGGTGCTGCAGCAATGTCTGTCCTGTAATTTCCTTGGATCCGTTGTTAAGTAGGTCCCTGCTGAGGGAGCTGGTTGAAGGGCTGTTCAGAGGCACCTCTTGTTCTCATGGTTGGCTGGTGACTCAGCTGTCACACCTCCTGTGAGGTAGGGCTGGAGGTGACAGGCTCTGTGGCATGATGCTGTACTGGTTTGCATCTCAGATAGCACAGGGGCCTTCATGACTGGGATTATTTATACCTTCCTTCTTGTAACTGTGTTAAATGTTCCTGGTTTGCTCCACAAACCTTAAGTTCTTTTGGTTTAATTAGACGAGTGGTCTCCCCATCTCCCCCCTCCCCCAGATTGCCTCTGCCTTATTTTTCTGCTTAATGCTAAAGCAAAGGTGTTAAGTTTATCCTTCTTTAAGACTAGAGGAAAATCAGCTGGAAGCATTTAGCCTGTTTGCTGCAGATAAATGACTGGTTCTTCCATAAAGAAACAACCTTGGCAATTTGTCTTGTGCTGGCTTCACCTGGTTTTTGGGGTGAAGGAGATTGGATAAACAATTTGGCCTGTTTATATGCTGGTGTCTTTGCAATCTATTAAGTGGATGTCATTAATGTGTATATGTATTTTAAACAGGTAGTGTCTATTAAGTCAGTAATGGTAGAAGTTTCTGGTTTTCTCTCTCACCTTTGGCTCTGTTTTAGATGCAGAAGTGTAGTAGGTCAAAGTGGGTCATAAGAAAACTGAGACACCTACCGGAACCCTAATTTCATTACTTTTGGTACCAGTGTCATGAAAGGTTGAATTCTGTTCCCTGTAACAGAATAAGATGCTATATATGACAGTTGTGATGAGTTTATTGGTTTTTTTTGTTTTTCTCTGGGCAAGTGAAACCGTTTTTGGTCAACGAGCTTTGAAAATGACTAAAGGGCTAACAGAGTGTTTTGTGATTGAAGAGTGGAGGTTCTGTCTGAGTTCTTGTTTGTATTTCTTTGTGGTTTTGACATTCGGTTTCTAAAGTGTTAATATAAGTGTTCCTTCAAGTTTCCTTCCAGATATTTTTCATATATAAGTTTAATCAATTGACAGTCTTACGTTAACATCACATTTTCAATATTACAGGCAGTTTAATGATTGAATTATTTAAATCTGGTATAGTCTTGTGACCTCCCCTACATGTGTAAGTCTATTACTTAATTCTTCAAGCCAGAGAGGTACTAGGGGAAGAACTGAGAAGGACAGAGATCAAATCCAGTGCATGGCTACTGATGACACATCTGAGTACAGGCACTCTTCTCTTGGTGGCCAAGAGAAAGTAGCTTAAATAGGTGATCTAGAATTGCTACCCCAAAATGTGTATGTGTTGTTTGACCTAGCAATAATAGTACTGAAAAATATCCTGCTGAAGTCATCCAGCTAACTATGATGTGCTTTCCTCTGAGCAAGTGTTGAGTAGCAGCACATAATATTGAGCCCCATAACACTAACCATACTTACTGTCCTACCACTGTCACAACATACTGAGCAGCAGTGTGGAGAGTGCTGTGTCAAAAACCTTTTCACACACGTTAAAGGTTTTCTTTTCTACTGCAGTTTGCATTTTTCCAGGCTGTTCATTTACTGGCAGCTAAATTTACCTGCATTTTCACACAGAACTGAACAGGCAGGTTAGAAGAATGATGTTTTTCCCTTGTTTTCCGCCAAAGCTGACATGTAGACTGCTAACTGGAGTTCTGACCTGGAGGGAGCTCAAAGGCTCTAAAAGGAGGTGATGTGTCTGTGCTCGAGATGTTTCTCCTGAGAATTATTCTATCAGAATTGCAAAACTGAAGGGATACATGGAGGACAAATGTCAAGATTGAATTAATTTAAAGATTTATTTTCCCCCAGAAATATTTTCCAAGCAAATTTGGTCAAGATGCCTCAAAGTCATGTAGTGTTGGTACCTGGGAAGGTAATGAGGCCAAAAATGTCTTTTGTTGTTTTACAATTCTCGAGGTTGGTAGTGACTGCCAGTGATGTGTTAAATACTGATTACAGCTTGAACTAGTACAGAAATGTAGACAGACATAGGGGTTGATTTGAAAATGCACTGGTGTTTCTTTAGGCAGCATGCAGTGTGGAGCAGCCAGCTTGCTCCTGGTTTATAACATCTTGGTAATATTCTTTAGCTTTACTTCCTAGATGTAACTGCAACCTGCATTCCAAGTCTTTGGAACACAGGCACTATATCTGATACGCGACAGATTGCTTTCTAGTTCCCCATGGATTTGATGTTGAATTATTTTCGGAACTAAATTACTGTATCAGGTTTGTAGCAAAAGCTGTAAAAGTAGGTGAAATGGAGAAGAAAACAGGCGTAGAATTTTTCACCTTTTTTACGTTAATGTATTTCCTTTGATAAGCCTTTAATTGAACTGAAATGGGAAATGCTTTAGGTGAGTTATTACAAACACTGCACAGAACAGCGTACTCTGTGGATGTTACATTGATACATCAGGCAAAGCGTTGACCTACGGGCATTTTGAGAGTTCTCTTAATTGCAGAATAACAGGCTTACTAAACATATGAATTAAAAATAAAGCTCAGAGTTGTAATTCAGATCAGATTTGTTTCTTGTTTTGTTTTTCCTGAATCAGATAGTTGTTGGAGCTCACTTTGTCGTAATCCCTCAGCCAGCTTTACTAATGTAGGCTGAAAAGTGGAAAAAAGATTAACCCAGCTCATAAATGAGTAGCTTTCTTGTATTCTCCAGCTCATCCCTGCCGGCTTAGCAGGTGATGGATTCCAATATTTTCTAGGGTGAGGTCTGTTTGCTGCACTAAGAGCAGCTGCCTGGCTGTGCCCTGGTGATTGTGCTGTGGTTGAGCTTTCCTGCTGTAGCGGGGTGAGATGGAGGCAGGAGAGGAACTGGGTGTTTTATTTTACTTGTTACTGTTTTTCTTTCCTATCAGCAGATAGGGACAGATTTCTAAGAACCCTTTGCGGGTCCTAGTAGTTATGCTCAAGAAGCATGGATATTACTTCACTCCTGTGGAATCTGGTTTTGAGTGTGTTTGTGGCAAGAGTTGTCCTATTCTGTGTCTTGAGTTTGATAAAGCACCTGTTTGCTTATGGGATTTAAAATCAGACCATTAAAAATTGAATTAAAAGGAAATGTTCTTACATACTTGCTAGAATTTAGCAACATAACCCATAGGTGTAAGAGAACAATTCATGCAGTCTAGTTCATCCATAAGGACTGTAGTTCTGATTGTCTGCAAATGCTGATTGTCCCAAATAACCACTTTAAGTAGTCTTGTTAATATGTTATGAAACACGATACACTGTCAAAGAACTTCGTAAGGATCTCCTGTGCCAGCCATGTAGCAAGAGGCAATGCAACAAGAGTTCCTCCTTTATTAAGGCACAAATGGATCCTCTCAGCTTTAAAGAATTGTGGAATCTAATTCTGATTGTATCAATTCAATTACTCCTTTTGGTGGCCTTTTGTCTTCATAAGTGAGAGTCCTTTCACTGGGCTTTTAAAGTTACCTGAAAAAAGAGGGAGCTAATTGAAGTAGGATTTCGAGTTTATTAACAGCTCAGAAGTAAACTCTAGGAGTTTTCTTTCAGGTAAAAAACGTTTTAAGAACAATAGAATGTGTTAGGGAAGCTGCTTGAAAGTTGGTAGCGTGTAGCTGGACACTCCACAAGGTTTTGAGTTTTACATGAGTTGCTGAAATTGTAAATGCTTGCAAATTAAGTTTGAACGTAAATGTGAGTAATCAAAAACTAATTGATTTTTACAATGTGAACCTCGTTGTATGTTTCTGGTGTTGATGATGGCTCATGTGCCTATTTAACACCCAAGTGCTTCATATTAGATTTGCTGGAGCTGTCAATCCGAGAATGCGACCTCAGATTTCATCTCCTTCAATAAGTGTTCTCATAGAATATTATTTAAAATGTTGTCATAATAATACTTAATGGTCTTGTAGCTGAGTTTATTAAAGTATTAGGATTCTGCAAAAAAAGGTGAAAATGTACAATTCCTGAAGCACAGCAGTTCACAGCTTTGCTGAGCTTTCAGAGCTGCACTGTGCTGGTCTGTTCTGTATCTGCTGATGCATTGACTCTGTAATTGATGCTATGTATCTCTTCTAATTTTGAATATAATGAGCTGCAGTTACGTGTTTAGTGTATGTAGCTTGTGTGTTTGTGGGGAAGACTGTTTATGGAGCCTAAGCAACAGTCAAGGAAACTGCAGAAATTGAATTAATTTACTGTTAAGTTCCTGGAGGAGTCATGGACATATTCAAGATGTGCACTACCAGATGTGGTTGCTGGACAGCAGCAGAGTGAAACTGGAGTGATGATGCTGATGTGTGAAACGGTTCACTGCTGTATCAGTGAAGAACCTTGAACTGTGAATCAAGGAATGAGGTTGAAACTGATTCTCTTGGTTTAACTCATAAAAATTCAAAAGGTAAGAGAAAAAGAATACAATACAGGAGGGACGAATGTGTCTGTGCGAATTATGTAGGATAGGAAAAGTGCTTAAAAACATACTAAGGCTGACTGACAGTTTTTTGTAATAGCTGGTAAGCACATGTTTCTGTAGGCTTGAGGACTGAAATCACTGGAATGATGAAGATTTTGAGCCTGGAGTTCCAGTGGTGAGGCAGTCTCATTGTGGTGCTGATGAGGATTTTCTTGGTGAAAGGAGCCCTGGCTTAAGTAATCAGAGTAACTCAGACTGTGAGAAGCCTGTGAAATGGAACTTCTCAAGCTTATAAAGGTCTTGTAATGTAACACATCTTCATATTATTCTGCAGCTTTATTGAGGTGACTTGAAAGCTCTGGTTAGAACCTGCATGTGCCTACAAGGAATACTGGTTCACCATGAATTTGGAGTGGCTTTGTGGCACCGTGTGGTGCTTGTGTTGCTTGTCTTATACCTCCCTGCTGTGGTAGCAGAGCACTGCCAGTGACCGAGGCACTGGCACAGCTGGGTTTGCTGTGCCACTGTCACTCTGGGGGGAAGGGGAGCACAGGTCTCAGGGAAGGTGAAGTGCATCTTAGGTCAATTGGCAGTGACTTCTACTGTGACTTTCTCTGAAGAGCACAAATGGGCATTGTTAGGCACTTGAGCCATTTCAGGGATCTGTTTGTGGTATTGGTCTCTGAGAGTATTTTTGGCACACTTGATGGGACCAAAGGAGAGACAGTGGAGAACCTTGGACCAAACTTACCGATAAAAGACAGTGGAAGATGCATAGATTGATTTTGATGGTAAAGTTTGGTACCTTGGGATACATTTCTGAAAATACTTGGATTTGGAAGAGCTTCATAGGAACTTAATGTGAAACAGCCTCTTGGTGGCAACATGAATGGGGAAGTTCACATGCTGGGTTGGTGTGTGCTGACAGCTGGTCAGTGCTGAATAAAGTTTCTTTCCCTGCTGTGACTCCCAGTAGGCAGTTTGAAGGGCAAAAGCACTCATTCCCCCTAGGAGCTAAATCCCTGACTGAACCAATACCTTGCAGGGACCAATGTAGCATCTCAATGAAGGTATAATTTATACCATGAGTTACTAACTAGTAGTTAATGGTTTACTTGGACCTCCGTGTTTATGGCTTCAGTTATGTCACAGTGCAATGTGTGTGTTACTTGGGAACAGCTGGATGGTGGTGGCCTGCCATGGACAAGCAAACCCATGGTTAAAACTGGAGCACTGAGTTACTCCAGCTGCTAAACAAAGCCATGGCAGTAGGAAACAAAGGGCTTTGGGGAATATGGCAAAATAACAACTTTCATCCTGCTCTGATGTATTTGGGTGAACTGCAGTATCTGTGGGTATTTCTGCAGTAATTAACAGCAGGAGTCAATAAGTCAAGGGTTAAGTCCAGAAATACTATTTTAGTAGTTAAAACTAAGAAAGCAGGCTGGGTTTGATTCTGAAAACTTCTTCCCTTAAGTGTGCTTAGTCTCGTGGTAGGTTTGCAGAGGATTTGCTTGAATTAAATAAAAGCTAAATGTCCAGTTCAGGGCTCAGTGTCTTTGCCAGACATAGATATTCAAACCAAATTGTAGTACTGTTTAGTATCCAGTGTACTCTGCTAGGCAAAACTGTAATGAACTATGAAGGAATTTGCAGACTAAATTTGATTTATTTTTTATGTGTACAGAATGGGCTCTTTTAGGAATTTCAATTTGAGTAACTTTGCTCTTGCTTGGTGCCAGTTCATGTAAATGAACAGGTATTTTTGGCAGGTTGAGACTAAAATGCTCATGAGTTAATTTGATTCCATAATCTGCTTCTCAATTATATTTGGTGAATACTTATGGAAAATAATATTTAAATGTCTCCTGAAGCAAGTATGAACATTGTCATAGAAATACCTACAGGCCAAGTCATTCATTTATTGGCATGACATATCATGAGCTGAGGGGAATTCTGACAATCTCTTGCCTCAAAGTGATTATTTTTCCTCTACTTCATTGCTGTGACTGTGTAGCTTTGTGCTTGGATACCTCCTGTAGAGCTGTCTCAGCTAACAAATGGGGCTGAACCTGTTTCAATTTGCTATTGGTGCATTTATGAATGGTTAGCAGGCCTCTCATTAAGTTATTGCGAAGTTTTCTAGTGATCTAGGAAGCACTTGAACCACACTGATACCCATCAGTGGAAGGACCCAGTGTTTGAAGCCAGGAAGCAGCAGCTGTCTATCATCCTCTTAGTCTCTTAGTCACCCTCAGGAAGAGGGTGTTCCTGCCCACACCAGGTCAGTGATGCCCACTGCCAGCGTGGCGTGAGGCTGGCTGGTGCCCCGCCAGCAGCTGGGTGCAGAATTGAGGGCTGTGTGCGTGTCTGTGTGTATGCGTGTCTGCGCTTCCCAGGTGGGACCAGCTGTCGGGGCACGGCCGGCAGTCTTGGAGTACTGCAGTGGCAGTGAGCCTGTCCTCAGCGGGGTGAGGCTTGTGGCCAGGGCAGCTGGCTTCAGCAACAGGCTGGTGTGGTGAAGCTCAGGAATCTCTGAATCTCAGTTTAAGAAGATGGGAGGGGAGGGTTAGATGTGAAGAGACAGAGGGTCTTCAATTTTTTAATTTTGGGTTGTTTTTTTTTTTCTTCTCCAAATGAGAAGGTCAGAAGAACCTGCACTGTGCTGTTTCCACCTTCCCTTACAGGACCAGATTCTCTAGCTGTTCAGATATTTCTGCCCAGTTTGTTGCTCGCCATCAATAGTTCTGTGTGTTTTAGAAGCTTGTGCAGGGAAAAATTCTGTCCTGTGGTTTTTGACACTCTTTTTGAATCAATTTTTTTTAAAGATTTTGCTCTAGTAAGCCACTCTTCAGTCCTGCAGCACTTAAAGATTGAAGTAGGTCTTGTATCCTTAATGCTCAGACACTTCAACCAGTCCAAAGTATAAAAGCTGATCTGTAGCTGAGTGGAAAGGTGGACAGTTGGGATGACGTGCAGTCGTCTGTTGAGGATCTACTGCTGGTAGTGGAGCTGAGGAGGATGTTGTGTATAGGTTAGGAATGGTTTGTGTTGTTCTAGAAAGCTGTGCAGATCCTGTGCTGCGGGCAGGAGTGAGAGGTGATCATTGGATGTGTCATACCTGTTCCAGTATCAGGCATTCAGCTGGGTCCAGCTCCCAGTTTTACATAGCTTACAAAGACACCTGATCTTGCTGAAAACACCTGTAGCCCTCTTTTGTTGCAAGATTGTCCTATGCCACTCGGTGCTTTTGTCTGCAGACTATAGATAGGGAATCAAACAGGTTTTAAGTTAGAAACTGCAACTTGGAGGAGTGTATGTGGGTCTATTAATAAAAGGCACATTCTGGTTTACACTTAATTAGTAGCTGTTATTCCTTGGATGGTTCTGTTTAAACTCAGTCTGCATTTTCCTGTATTTAATACAGAACAAAGTAAAATTTTCATGCAAAGGCATCTTTTCTTTCAAAAAAGATGTGACTCTGTCTTGACCCTGCCTTAGTCACAATAAGCTTCTGCTATTAAAGTGACTGGTTTTGGGCAAAGTGTAATGAACAGGTGGTGGTTCTTTGTGGGTTCTTTTTGTTCCCCAGGGCTTCCTGAGAGCCCTCACTGCCTCCCATGGCTGAGCTGTGTGTGGGAAACATGCTGGTGACTGGGAGCCCTGATAGGCAATGGAGGAGGACTGGTTAGTCTTGCTCTGCTGAGGTCTGTATGTCACAAAGTCTGCTACAGCTAAAAAAAAGGCAGTTGCAAGTGGTGGCACATGTGTGTAACTAACCTTGGTCCTTTGGGGCTTTTTGGGTTCGGACGTTTTTGCTTGAGGGGTTTGTTTGTTTATAGTGGGTTTTGTTTGTTTTCTTTCTGTTTGTTCTGTTTTTATCTCAGGTGTGTATGAAGGAGACTGTCCTAAAAATACTTTGCCTTCTGTTCAGTTGGATTTGTATTTAAAAAGTCAGGAATACTGAGCAGGGTGCCTGAAACAGTCACTTTTCAGAGAAGTGAGATACTGTAGATCAGTTGTTTGGTGTCTTGTGGCTCATCTATAATTTGCTAATAGCAGGAGTAGCTGCTTTGCCCTGTAGCTGTTGCAATTTATCTATTACTAAGATCTGTTTCTCACTAACAATTCGGAGTTACAGTGTGGAGCAGCCCAGGTGTTGGGAAGTGTCAGGGTTACTGGAGAAATTTGGGGTTACTTTACATTTGAGAGGGAAATTGCATTTCTGGCTAGGTGGCATGTCAAGGATGGCCTTACAAACACAGTTGCTGTTATTTTTAGACAAGTTCTATAGTTGCATCTCCTGGATACCATGACAAAACTGATGGGATACTGGGATTTTCTACCGGAGTCAGTGCATTGGGTTTACTGGGCATTCACTGCATGGTGGTGGTTCATAATACAAACCCCACCTTCAGGGGTTTTACCCTGGCGGTACTAGGGGCAGATTTGGGCAGTTTCTATCTTTGTGCTCTGCTGCCCGGCGCTCCCAGCAGTGTCTGAAGAAGTGTCGGGTGTCCTTCCTCTCCCCCTGCCCGTTTCAGCGCAGGCTGTCCGGCAGCAGCGCCCTCTGCAGGGCTCTTCTCAGCACTGCAGGAGCTTATTTTTCATATGAACTAAATTTCCACTAATTTGCATGTGATGCTCTGAGTGTGTACGGAGCATGGGCCATTTATTGAAATCCAGTTGTCTGTCTTCCTGACAGGAGTTAGGTAGGGAGCGAGAGTAAGTGAAATGTTTGCTTCTGTTCTCTGAAAGGATGCAGCCTGTACTGTAGTTTTCAGCTGAATTGTTTCTGAAATTATTGAGGAAGAGGTTAGACTAGTTAAATAAGGTTTGCCTGTTCAGAGTGCCCCTGTCATAACTGGCTGGTGGGGCACTGTTATGGTGTGCAGCATTTGACGTGGAAAATCCACCAGCAGAGTAGAATACAAGCAACTTGCAGCTTAAGCTCATTTTGAAGCAGACAGCAGAGCCTAGATAGGTTTAGAAACAAGCCTCTGATCCCCTGTGATGGATAAGTAGTCATTAATGATAGAAGCTCAGTATTTTCTTCATTTTTTTTCATCTCAGGAAGGCTGTTGTTTAAAAGAGGCTCCTTACTAAAATTGTTATTGATCTGTGCTCTGTGTACCCTGGTGTTTAGGGAGGGGCAGGGGTGAGAGGCAGTGGGAGCATGTGTGTCCTCAGGCACTTGGTAGAGAGTTTACAGACCCACCCGCTCTCTCTGACCCTCTGTGTGTTGCCTGTTCAGTTTATCTCAGTGCTGAAAGATGGTCGGTCAGACTCGCTAAACAGCTTGAGTGAATGAGGAGTTCTGTACAGACACCTGCCAGGTGTGCAAGAAGTGCCATTTCAGCACTTCCCATGGTCATGATGCTCACACAAGGTCCCTGCAGTGTGGAAAGCAAAATCGGCACTGCTGACGTGGGTTTGGTGATGTCGCTGTAGCGGAGGTTGAAGCAGGTTGTGCACTGAGAATGCTGCATTCATGTTACTGAATCACAGACTACCAACGAGTGTGTGTGGGAAAAATGAGTCTGTTGTGAAAGGCACAACGCGACACTTGAACTATCTCAAACATGTCGGATTTCAGCCGCATCCCGAATTAGCTGGCGCTGCCAGACGTGCTGTGATCGCACCACTGCCTGAGCCCAGCTGCAGTAACGGTAATGGTGCCACTCTGATAAGACTGAAGAGCTGTTTAAAAATTTGCTGTGCCCCAAATGCGGGCGAGATGAAAGATTAAGTAAACCATGTTAACATGTGACTGAAAAGAAGGCAAGTATCATCTCTTAGTACGTGGTTCTTCAGAACTTCCTCAGGTGGTGTTACTGGAGTGGGAAAAGCCATTTGTCTGGTGTAATTGTGCAGCACTTTACCTGCAAGGGCCCCATACTAGGTTAGAGCCCTAGTCTTTTGTTTGTACAAATCTGAGAGAGCTGCCTGCCGAATTCTTGTTTCAAGGAAACAAATATTGTCTCTTTCTCCTCCTTGTAGATGGATTGAATCTTCTGTGTTGAATGCCTCTGGATTTCCTATTGGATTTGACGTCTGGAAAAATCTGTGTGATTTAAGCCACTCTGTGGCAGACTGAATTGTGGATCCCGGGATCCTAAGACTTTAGCTCTTGAGGAGAAGCCACTGCTTGATCACGTTAACCTGACATCGCAGCCACGATGGTGCTGTCACAAAGGCAACGAGATGAACTGTAAGGGGTCATTGTTTTTGTGTTGCATTTCCATTAAACTTCAAATATTAACATTTTTTTCCCTTTGCGTGTTAGAGTTGCTTTATTCAGATGCCCATCAAGTACTGTGTATTGTGGTTTAGATCTCTCTACTTTTTATTTTTGATGGAACTGCTGGTATTTGATAATAGAATTGGGAAATGGTGAAAATGTATTTTCGAAGTTATTAATGGCATAAAAAATGAATTCCTCAATTTGCAATAAGCACATTGCAATATATGCTGCAAGCTGATCTGTGAATTCAACTTTTATCTTGAGTAAATTCTGACAATGTTTGCTACTTCATTCCAGAATGTAGACAAGGATCTGAGGAGAATGTGCTACATTGTGATGGCAATCTTTCTTTGACTCCTTAAATTGCGTTTAAAATGTTGTTTTGTAGAAATCGAGCGATAGCAGATTACCTCCGTTCCAATGGCTACGAGGAGGCGTATTCGGTTTTTAAAAAGGAAGCTGAGTTAGATGTGGTGAGTTCAAACAAGATTTTTCGTCTGTATTTTAATTTCAAAATTTGTCAGTTTTATGGCGTTTGCATCTGTTTCGAGCGTGCTTGCCTGTTAACTCAAGCAGTTTTTGGAGGTGATGAACTTACACACTTTATTGCCTTGCCAGAAAAGGGAAAAATAATCATTGGGTGACTTTGCCATTTCTGAATGAATGGTTGTGTAACCAGATTTGAAATGGTCTGAGACTGTGCACCTTTGAAGACTGATTTCACCTGGGAATGTTAAAGAAACAAAAAGACAAAACTGGATGGCTTTTATCCTCTCCTTTTATCATATGGAACAAATGGTTTGAGATTGGAATTGTGTCAGGAGTTAAGGCGTTGCTTGAGTCTGTTGCATACCCCTTGGGTAACCATGTAGTAGGAGAGCAGGCCCAAACAATCCAAGTTGATCATCCAACAGGGCCAGGTTGGACAAGGCTTGAAGCAGCCTGGCCTAGTGGAAGATGTCCCTGGTGGCAGGCTTGGAACAAAATGAGGCTTACGGTAAAAGCCTCATTTGGTTTTGGTTTTCCAACCCAAAACAGTCTGTGATTCTGTGATTTTGTGACCAGCTCTGATGAGCAGCTCTGGTTAGACTGTATGGATGCCAGGGATTCAGACAGCTCATTTCTTGCAACTTCATTCTGTTGACTTGCCTGTGTCACAGATGATATAATTTTTAACCTTGCCACTGCTAGCAGAGGAGGTGTGCATTTCACCTGTCTACAGCTGGATTGAGTACTAAACTGTGTGATGACTGGATAAACCCTCACCTTTTCTCTGTTACAAATCTTGAATTGTTCTTTTCACAAAATGCTTGGTTGAAGTTTGACTTAATTTCTCTAGTCTGCTTCCAGTATCTAATAAATAAGTAGAAATGACAAATTGAAATACCATACTTATAATTGAAAATCCTAATACCATTCCCCTATCTGCCTTATCTATCAACCTAATTAAGTTTCCTCTTCCCAAAGGTTAGGAAGGCAGTCTAAATAGGCTAGATGGTCCTGAGGGAAAGAGAAAATGCAGTTGCTAAAAGTTTCACATGACTTTTTTTGCAAGAAAATATGAATCGGAGATGGCTATACTAAAATTAAAAAAAAAAAGTTAAAGGCTGAAATTATTTGAGTAAATTGGAAGGATTCAAGTGTAGCTTTGTAAAGAGGGATTTAATTTTTGTGTGGATTATTCATGCAGATAACTCCATCTTTTGCAAGTGCCCCTAAAGCAGTAGGTTAACATCTGGTCTCTGACCAATGTAGCCAGTAACCAGTCCTCAGAGTTTTATCTTTCATGGAGTAAACCCTGGCATTGCTATTTCCCCCTGCCTTTGTTATTCTGCATCTAATTTAGGATTATTCTAGTATGAGGTTGTAATTTTGTACATGGAAAGAAAGTGCCTTTGATGTTTGTTTTTATGTATTGCTTTTCTTCTTCTTTCATTATTCTCCTCAGAATGAAGAGTTAGATAAGAAGTATGCTGGACTTCTGGAAAAAAAGTGGACATCTGTTATAAGATTACAAAAGAAGGTATGAAGAGATCTGATGGATTTAGTTGTGTAATAAGTTATCACTGAACAGAATGTTCCATGTTTTCCTTGTCAGACAAATGCAGTGATTAGACAGTGATGCCTCAAAGATGAATGTTAAGGGCTTGAGTAGGGAAAATAGCTAAATCCGTGTCATAGAAAATGTTTTGTCTATGTCAGTGCTGGCAGAGTCACCCTTTCAGTGTCTTTGTAAAAATTCCTGGGTTTCAATTTATGGATTGCATATGCAGTCCTGAAGCTGGAAGGGCAAGGAGTGCCTTGAGGCAGTTGGTGAGTGGGGAGATGGAATAGTCTGCAGAGGGCTTGGCTGGTTTAGAACAGGGGGAGAATTGGTCCTGCCCCTTGTCTTTGGCCATGGCCTGAGAGGGAAGGAGCCATTAGGTCCAGCGCATTAGAGTGGAAGATTCTGCTGCAAGTGGAGAGTACAAAGCTCTTTTTAGTTGTGCTTCAATGGCTTGAGAGTGTATTAAAAGCAAAAACCCCCTAAAATCAGTGTGTTAACAATGAAGACCTGTCTCTTGTGCAGGTTAATATGGTGAGGGTCTATTAGCCCTCCAGTGTCTCCGTTGTTGGTTAATGTGCGTGCCAGCTCCAGAGCGGACACAATTCCTGCAGCAGTAGCACTCCTTTTTGTTAGCACAACCTTGTTGGCACAATAGTAATTCAAATGTGTTTGTACAGTGTGTGAGCAAAGGTGGTTTTGTAGAACCTTTTTTTTCCTGTGAAAATATTTGGAAATTTGAGAAGAATAAATGATTAATGATTGAATTATTAAAGAACAAATTATAAATTATTAAAGAATAAACTATAAAGGATTAATTTACATTTGATTTTTAAGAACACCAGTGCTACTTAATGTTGGTAATCACATTGGGTCCATGCAGTCCTTGCTTTACTGTGAGTTTGGGAGTCAGTTGTTATTTGGATTATTAATGCAAGAAGATGAATTAGATCTTGTATAAAACCAGAAATGAATGGTGTCTTTAAAATTCATGCACTTAGGTAATGGAATTAGAATCGAAGCTGAATGAAGCTAAGGAAGAATTTACATCAGGTGGACCTCTTGGTCAGAAACGAGACCCTAAGGAGTGGATTCCTCGTCCTCCAGAGAAGTATGCATTGAGTGGGCACAGGAGTCCTGTCACTCGAGTCATTTTCCATCCAGTTTTCAGTGTTATGGTCTCTGCTTCAGAGGATGCCACAATAAAGGTATGTGTGTGCTCCAGAAAAATGAACGAAGCAAGTCAGAGGCTGTGTAATAGGTGACATCAGTGTCTCAGGCTGGATGTATTGGACTAGTGGAAGGTGGTTTGTTCCTGGTTCTGCTTCAGTAGGGATAGTTCTGTCAAGTATGATGCCCTGTATAATCTACAAATTTTAGTTTTATGATGATTCAATTAATGTCTTAAAGAGTATTTTACTACCCTTTGGCCTGAGAAAATAGTAATGAAGCTAATGTGGTTTTAGAGACCTTTAACCTGTTCCTGTTTCTGCAGCAAACAGACAGGGCCTGCTGAAACAGTGACAGCTCTGTGTGTGGTGGATGTTATGAAGGGGCCTAATCAGCTTTATTTTCATTCTCTAGTGAATGAAACACCCACTTTGTTCTGTATTTTTTGGGCGTTTGTTTTTTGTTTGTTTAGGATATAACTTAAAATGAAATGTCTCAGTTTTGTGCTTGAAACAGTAAAATCTGTAGGAGCTTGTTCTGTTTCAAAGGCTTTGTTGGTGGTTAGATGATGGGAGACTGGCTTAATTAGGAGGTGAGAACAGGACTGCATGCTGTCCTCCTGCAGCTATTAACTGCAAACATTTGCTTAATCTCTGAGCAATTCTGTAATCTGTGAATGTCTGAATGTGTGTGTATCAAACTCTTCAGAGGGGTTTGGATTATCACCCCTAACCCAAAGTATTCTGAGTGTTGCTGTGTGGTATGCAGAATATTTGCTGTTTGGTTCTGAAGAAAGCAAGTGAATTCTGGAGCGACAGTAAAGCTTGGAATTTGTTCTGTCCAGTGTTTTCTAAATTGATCTTTATTTTTAGGGGTGCTGGGTGTTAAGACTTCCATATACAATGGAACTTGTCCTCCTGGTTTTATAACACTTTAAGATAGCTGAAAAGCAGTTTTCAAAATGCATTAATTCAGTTGATTTAGAAGTAACAAAATCACATAAAAAGAATGCTTATTTTTCTATGCCGTTAAGCTTTTTAGAGCTGTCTGTCTCTTGCTCAATTAAATATTGAACAAGGTGTCAGACTGGCCTGCAGAGTGCAAATGTGAGGCTGGAGAACACAAAGAGTAATGGGCTGCTGCTAACGTATTGTCTGTTCACTTGTCAGGTGTGGGATTATGAGACAGGAGACTTTGAGCGAACCCTGAAGGGGCACACAGACTCTGTGCAAGATATTTCCTTTGACCACACTGGCAAACTCTTGGCCTCCTGTTCTGCTGATATGACCATTAAGCTATGGGATTTCCAGGGCTTTGAGTGCATCAGAACTATGCATGGTAAAGTATAAAGGGATTGATTTAGCACTCTGTAAAGTGAGATTTTTTTTTAATCCAGCAAAACTGCTGATGTGGAAAGGGGTTATGGACCAGAGTATTGTCCAAAAGAAAGAGGGGGGGATATTTTGGTGCTTTGAGTGCTCTGTAAATAAGGGATACATGTAGCATCTATGGAATGAAATAGCATCTCAAGTCTGCTATGCATGATGCAGTGGAAGCATCCCATAATGATATTGAAATGAAATGGCAGTTAGAGGGATTTTAGCACTAAAGATTAAATGCTTACTAGACAATAAAACTGCCTTCAAATCAGTAAAAGATTACCTCCTTCAGCCCTCTGTGTCCCTGATGCAGGGCTGCAGGACTGGAGCAATCAGCGCCACAGGAGTTGTGGCTGCTGCTGTGTGTGTGATCACGCAGGAACCTGCTCTTTGCACTGGATTCAAAAGCCATAGGAAAAATGGGAAAATGCAACAACCACAACTGTCTAATATTGACAGCAAATACTTATTTTAATCTTATGTAAAAGCATTTCTCGTGCTTTTAGTATCATCCTGTAGAAGTGGTGAGTAGGAATAGAGAATGTTTGAGACTTAAAAAAAATAAACACCCACCCATAGATATACCCAAGTAAACAGAAAGCAACTTTAAAGGATGCTCAGTGTCTGGACTGTGTGGGTTCTAGAAATATAGATTATTATTTCATAAAACTCCAAGTTTACATGTAAAGATTATACCATAAACCATGCACTAGTGCTGTAGCTACTTGCCCAAGATAAAGAAGTGACAAGTCCTGTGTGCTATGTGAAAACTCTGCCAGTGCCACTTATTAAGGGTTTTATTTTGTTTTTAGGTCATGACCATAATGTTTCTTCAGTAGCCATCATGCCCAATGGAGATCATATAGTTTCTGCCTCGAGGGATAAAACTATCAAAATGTGGGAAGTCCAGACAGGGTAAGTCCACTTTTGGGCAAACAGCAACACTGGAACAAAGCGAGCAGAAACCACTGTGTATAGGAATGGGCCACAGGAATCCCAATGTCAGGCATTATTTGATTTGAGGAATGATATGCCCTTTAGAGTAGTTCACTGAAGGATTCTGCCTCAATCATTAGACACAGGGGTTTAGGTGTTAGTTTTAATTAGTCAGTAGTAACTGGTTTTGTCTTTCTGGGAGCTATGAGGGTAGAACTCAGGCCCACTTAGGAAAACAAATTTACTGGTTAAACATGAGTGTAGAAGGAGTACCTATTACCTTTCTTGGCACAGATTAAGGTGTTTCCTGATTTTATTGGGTTTTTTGGTAGTCTTTTTTCATTCATTAGTTGTCTCTTTAATATCTGAATGACCTGTAAATCTCTATTTGTTCTTAAAATACCTATTTGATGCAAATAGTCGTGTCAGCTTTATTTTTCCCTGAGCTTCCTGCTTTTTCCCTTAAAAAGAATTTGCAATCTCTTAATTGCCACTTCTTTCTCATGTCGGTTTCCTCTCTGTGAACTTTTTATGGCCTTGTTCATCGCCAGCCAGAAAGGACATATCTGTACTTAAATATTTTATCTGAACTACTAAGAGTAGGTTAAGTGTCCTCAAATGTCCAAGGCATGTGTAGTGGGTTATTTGATGGTGGTTGAGTCATGCTGTGGGGTTTTTTTTTGGCACACAGTTACTGCGTGAAGACTTTCACAGGGCACAGAGAATGGGTGCGCATGGTGCGGCCCAACCAGGATGGCACCTTGATTGCCAGCTGTTCCAATGACCAGACGGTGCGCGTGTGGGTGGTAGCGACGAAGGAATGCAAAGCTGAGCTCCGAGAGCACGAGCATGTGGTAGAATGCATTTCCTGGGCTCCCGAGAGCTCCTACTCCACCATATCAGAAGCTACGGGATCAGAGGTAACGTTTCCAGGCTGTTACACAAGCACACACGGGGATGTTTGTCCGTGCTCTGTATAGCGCTGACAGTAACTGAGCTTGGGGCTCTAAGGGCCTGGCAGGTAGAGCAGGTGTATAGGTACTTTTGACTGAGTATTCTGGTGTGCAGTTAATCCCCATCTTGGCTTCACAGGATCTAGCTTTTGTGTTTATCAGTAGGACTTAACCTTTGCACTAGTGAAAGTGGACTTTGGAGACAGACTCTGTTCTGGGAAGGGTGAGAGTGGGACCACTGTGTCATATTGCAGCGAAGAAATGTGGAAGGCAGCTGCTCTGGCAGAAAGTGAAGATTATAAAGATGTTTAGCAATTGGAAGGTAGCAGAGAAAAGGAGTCAGTCAGGAATTCAGAATGATGTTGCTGTGGGTACACTGTACTGGAGTCAAGCTCTGACTGCTGTGTCCTGCTGCAGTTAACAATGAGAGAAAGCATTCTGTAACTAAAATGAATCTCCATTTGTGTGACCACAGATACCTCTTCTGGTGAGCCTTGAGAAAGGCTTGGTAAAGGCCAGCAAAACTTCCCTCCTAAGGATGTCAAGGTGTGGAAGAAATGAATTAGAAATTAACTCCAGTTTCTAGTCAGGCCCCCTGGCATTGCTATCCCACCTTCCACCTCCAAAGGGCATGGACACCCCAAGGGAGAAGTAGCTACACCAAACACAAGCACTTTTCTAGTGATGGGTTTAGCAGGTTATTTCAGTCAAATTTTACTTGAATCCTTTAAAGATCCTTGTAGTTTTTTAGTTATAAGTGATAAAAATGAAGTTCTGAGGGTCCTCGTTGCCGAGGGCTGTGCTGTGGTGCATCTCCTGCCCCCTGCTGGTGGGATGGGGCATAGCCCGCACGGGAGCACCTTCAATGCACACCTGGGCCAGGTGTGGCCCTGGCAGCTCAGCTGTGGGTCACGCCGTGCGTGGGTACATGCAGAAATGACAGAGCTTGGCTGTGGGCAACACCGTGTAAGGGTACATGCAGAAATGCCTTCAGAGTAGGAAGTTTTCAGAAGTTCTTCATCCTTCCTCATTGCATTTTTTGAGGAATGTGAACACAAAGGTATGTGTGAGCTGTATCCTTGCTTGTCCCAAGATTCGGGGCTTGAGCTGTGCCTAATGTTAACAGAGGATGTCTTGCAGTAGGCAAGAGTGTATGCAAAGTGTAATTTGGCTTGTAGCGTCAGCAGGATGTACAACCATTTCTTTTAACAGATTGTTTAATTCCTATTTTTGTGTAATTCTAGCATTAGTACCAGTGCCTGTGACCCAGCTTTGGCAATGTGGGTTTATTCGCTGTAAGCTGTTGTACAGTCTGATTTTGGTACTAAGCAATAGCACTGGGAAGGGATCTGCTTCCTTTCTCCACATCTCCCCTCCATCCCATGTATGCCATAACTTAAACATAATTTTCTGTAGACTAAGAAGAGTGGCAAGCCTGGGCCTTTTCTGCTGTCTGGATCCAGAGACAAGACCATTAAGATGTGGGACATTAGCACTGGCATGTGCCTTATGACACTTGTAAGTCCTTTGGTGTTTTTGTGGCTGTCATAGCTGAGTACATAAAACCAGTTTTAATGAAATGTATTCTCTTGCATGTTATGCTTTCAAGAGAAGGCAGAGTTATGAAAATAAGACAAATGCTGGAAATACAGTTTTAATGCCTTCTATAGCTCAGCTGATGATGTTGCTCAGAAATACTGAGAATCTCCAAAACCACAGTGTGAATGCTATACTGTGATGAGTAGCTCAGTTTGTCTGCAGAAATGCTGATAATGATCTGAATTTTGTCTGCTGTAAAATGTTGTGTTGTTCCCATGTGTGGGACTTCCTGCGGGCCATAGCCTGCTGTTCCCAGCCTGGAGTGTGGTGGGACTGGGTAGTGGTGCTGGAGAGCAGAATTGGTGCAGATCACATGAGGACTGCTGTTTGTTTGCCTTCAAGGACAGGAACACACATTGTTGGGAGAGCTGATAGAGGTGTAATAATAGAAACTGGAGATAAACAGTGAGTTCAGATGGGTTTCAGGAGCTTGGTGCTGTCCTTGTGGGCCCGGGCGGGGGTCCCTCGGTGTGCCAGAGTGTGAGGTGTGGGATGCTCAGCTCTCAGCCTGCACCTGCTCACTGATCTCTCCTTGTGCACAAGGTGGGCCATGATAACTGGGTACGTGGCGTCCTGTTCCATTCTGGGGGAAAGTTTATTTTGAGCTGTGCTGATGACAAGACTCTCCGTGTCTGGGACTTCAAGAACAAGCGATGCATGAAAACCCTCAACGCGCACGAACACTTTGTTACCTCTTTGGGTATGTATTGCTCCCCGTGCTTGCTGCCAGGGCAGAGCCAGAGCTGCAGCTGAGCACCACACTGGCATTCACCTTTGAGCTCTAGTGACGCCTTGTGCTCTGTGTGTGTTAATCAAATAAGGACAGAGAGGAGTTGGAGTGTGCTGGATTTTTCCACTTCTGCTGCCAGTGTTGTACATGGATAAGGACATTAACTGCCAGGGAGTTCTGGAACCTGTCACTAAAGCGTGCAGGCATCTGGAGAGTGCTCTAATGCCAGTGCTTGCCCGGCAAAAGGAAGAAAGGGTGTGTGTGCACAAAACAGTTAGAAAAAAATTGCTTTGAATTCCTGGGCATTCCTGGTTGGTGCAACCAGATCTTTTTAGACATTAGTTCCCCCTTGCCCTGGTGAAGCCAGAACAAACCAAGCCCTCCCTGTTCAGCAAATCTGCCTTTGATCTGGAGTCTTCTCTGTTGTTTTTTTCTCTGTGTTCCCCTGGCAGTCTGTAGCTCCTTCAGCAGAGCTGTGTGAGTTTGGTCAGCAGGGAGCCTGGAGCTGGCTGCTGAGGTTCCTTGACCAAAGTGGCAGGTCTAATTAAATGCAGGGCTTGACTTCCCCCTGAAATGGCTGAGGACAGCTGATGAGAACGGGTGAGGAGAGTGTGAGTTGAAGTATATCAGACCTTTAGCAGGGCCTGCTTAAATCTGGAACTGGCTGCCTCAGTTACAGCTGGCTTTTTTGACCCTTCCTACAGTGAGACTGATTTCCTCTTGCTTAAACTTCCCTGTCCTGTCTCTGAGCCACCCCAAATTGATTTGTATATAGGAAATACTTGGGGATCTCCCGAGGAACAGTACACTGTAATTTTTAAATACTAGTTTACAGACTGTACTGCCTGCAGCAAAAAGAAGAAGTCAAGTTTCCTGATTCTTGAACACTTCTTATTGAATATCTGAAGTTCTGTCTCCTGGTAGATTTGAAGGGTTTTATCAGTGTGAGATGTTTTGTAACTTCATCTTGATTTCTTTTAAATGAAAGCTCCTTTATAGCTGAACTGAAAGCAGATTTTCACCCTTTACAAAGTTAGAATACGAGAGAATTTGCCTGCAGAAGTACAGCCACAATGAGCTTTGGAATGTAGCCTTTGAGCTGGTAGAATTATTTTGAAAAATCAGTGCCATTCAGTAAGAGTGGGAAGTGCTGAGGTTTTGGGTTCATTGGTAATGTGAGCTTTTGTCTCCTGGCAGATTTCCACAAGACAGCCCCGTACGTGGTGACTGGGAGTGTAGATCAAACAGTAAAAGTGTGGGAGTGCCGCTGATGGAGTTCACAGTGACCCCTTTTCCTCTGGATGCACTCAGATACCATGGTTACCCATTGAGCTCTGTTTAAATAAATATTGTCTTTTCATGTAAATTATTCTGGATGTAGATTGAGCTTATTAAATGTTACACACAAAGTATTCATGCATGGTGAATCCAAATTGTATACTGTAAATTTACATACGTTGTCTAGAAGTACCATAGGTTTAAGAACATGGGCTGGCATTGGTCACATCAGACCTAAGAAGGCAGAAGTGGGATGATTGGAATAGGGCACTTAACTGAATAGTTGACAGTGTCGTTATGTTGGATAATTTACCTGTTTTTCTTTCTGCTGTCTGTTGGTGCCTGAATTGGTGACCTCATTTGGGAAAAGTTTTGTAGGGCTCTTTCAGAAATGTGTATCTATGTAACATCACTTAAGTGTGCTTAATAAATCTTCTCTAAGAATACTAGATAATAAGGCTGCAATTCAGAATCTTCTGAACCTTATATGTAATTAATGGAAATAAATTAAACTCTGGAATATTTGTCATGAAACATTTGCCAAATCAACAGAAAACACTTGTTTTGGCCTCCTATCACGCAAGGGTTGGTATATTTATAGAACTGACTGTAAACCTGAAATAAGACAACAAATCTTAGTAGCAGCTGATGTGATAAATGTATTTATTTTTTATTTGGTCATTGGTTAAGCTGTGCTGTTAAACTAAGTTTAAATGGTTTTTTTGTTTGGTTTTTTTTTTATGCTAGACAAACTTCCAGGAGGAGTCCATCCCACTAGAGTTTAGTGATCCAGTTTCCAGTAGAGCTTCCTCTCCCAAATGACTGCCATGGTCCAACTTGCTGTTTGCTTTCCATGTTTGTTAGAGATGTGCAATTCCTATTACACAGCAGGATCAAAGGACTCTTCCCTCATTCACTGGCAGGAAGTTGGGGTATACAAAAGTTTCCTTAGTGCCTCCTTGGAAAACCCTTTGACAATGAGGTGATCCTCACCTTGGCAATGTGGCTCCAATAGAAACATCCTGGGGTTTGCATGTGGACAAATACCTTGGGCTGCCGCATTTAAATGCTTTAAAGGAAGCACTAAATACCTTGAGACTCAGCTGACAATGGCAGGTCAGATCCATACAGGCTTCTAAAAAGAAAAAGACCATGAACAAAGCCCACTTCCATCTGGCGGAATGATGCTAAACACTAAAACCAAACCCAAATCCTATCAGCAAAACCAGCCCAGCTCGGTTATTAGTATTTATGTTGTTTGGTGTACACAGTTTTTAATTTGCATATCCCTAAAGTTACATATTTTGATCTGAAATGAATGAAAATATTATAAATTAATATTTTAATCAGCATTTTTGTGACAGATTCCGTTGTAGATAACAAATAATTACAATACTTATCAAACTAACCAGGTCTTTTTAAAAATCCACTTTAAAATCGACAATACAATGAAGTACCAGGCTGATGTTTTAACAGGTGAATTTGTGCTTTATTTTATCCCTTTGGTTTAATCTGTGGCTTTTAAACTGTCCCTTTTAAAGCTGAGAGTACCTGACCAGCTTAGGGTGGGCTGGAGGGTGAACACACTGCACTGGTGAGGGGGGAACTTCCACAGTCACCCCAGAAGGACCCGTTGTTCTGTGGGAGGAGCTGGATGGGGCTGTGGGATCCTCTGGGAAGGGGTGGAGGAACCACGGTTCTGGCGTGGGGGTTTTCAGAGCCAGTTTAAGATCCAGGCTAATCTCTTAAATCCAGTGGTTTCTGTCATTCTCAGTGTGTGTTGCTGCAGTTAAGCATGCACGAATAAAGTCTGTTTTGTTTGTTAGCTGCTTGGACTGGAAACATTTGCTGCTTTTTGTCCTATTAGAGAATTCCAGATACACAAGTAGTGCATCTTAAATCCCTCCATGCATCTGCAACTGTAAATTAATAACATCTGTTTAATTCCTGGTAGGACCTAGAAACTTTATTTAAGTCTAAAGTAAACCACCCTCATGTACATAACTCAAACCTGAATGAGAAATTAAAGGTACCTGTGATGTGGAAGTTGTCTACTGCATTTTTTCCCTGTAGCAAGCAAGCATTTACTAGGACAACCAGCCCCAGTGTCACTGCTGCCGTGCAGAGTGAGCCTTCTCCTGGGGCAGCAGGGAATGATCTCAGGGATGGTCCCCACTGGACCAGAGTCAAAGCCCTGGTTGGAGGGGAGAGCCACACCACAGGTGTGGGGGTGAGGGTTCCTGGCATTGCTCCAGGACACCACTGTTGAACTTTCCCCACTGTTTCTGTCAGCTCATGCTGTGCCTTTGCTGTGATCAGAACTGCAACAATGAGGTTACTGGGTCAATTATGAACTAAGTGTATTGGAGGGGTCGGGAGGTTCACTGCTTCTCTGGCACTTCTGACTAAAATTGGCAGCACTCACCAGGACCCACCTCTGGCCTGTGTTAGTGGGGATCCACTGCAGACCCCTGGGCTTAACTCAGCCCAGGCCCTGCCACATGGGCTGAAAAGTGCAACATTTATTGTGTTTTAGGCAGAATCTGGAAGTTGATGTTTTATAGCATCTTGCACTTTAGAAGGTGAGACAAACCCGTCCTGCTTTTGTGTGTGGTGTGACCAATGTGTGCCCGGGGCACTGAGGAAAGGAAAACAACCCCCAGTTGGTAGTGAGTGGGGGCTGTGGGCACAGGGTCCCTGCCTGCCCTCTGCCTCCTCCTGTCCATGTGAACTGCCTGAGAAATCACTCTTACACAGCTCCTGACTCACCTGAGAGCTGTTTAAAAGGAAATATACTTTGTTTTTGTAGACAGTGGTGGCTTGGTTATCCTTTAATGATTTGAATATTGCAAATGCTGAATTGAGTGAAGGAAAAGCACCCTTGGAGTGAGCTGTTGTGTCCAGCTGTACATAACGTCCGTGTATTAAATCAATACCGAGAGTCCTGTAGCAAGAGCACGTGCATAGAGGGGTGGGATGGCCGGGGGGGAGCGGGGGGGTAGCGTTGGATTTGCAAGTCACAACTGGATTTAACTGGCCTTTTTATCTTTCCACTGTGTCATGTAAGTAGCTGCTTTTCTGTCTTGCCTGTCCCTCAGGCTTCCCCGAGTTCATTCTGAAGAGAAGTTAGCAAAATCCTCACAATTTTGTCGATCCCGACATTGAGAAGGCAAACGTCAGATGTTTGTTTGAGCGCTGTTAGAGGTTGCAATTGGAGAGAACATTTCCCAGCTGTAGGAGTTAACTGAAGCTATTGACACAATTAAAATCGGTAAAGGAATGTATATAATACTGCTCTGTGTTTTACAGTAAGATTTGTTGCTCTCAGACTGTGTAAAACAAAATTTATTCATGTTTTCTGCATATTAAAAAAATCTTATTGTACCAATTGGTAAACTATTAAATGCATATAAAACTAGATGTGGTTTTGTTTCCTTGGATGCAAGAATTAAAACTATTTTGAAAAAAGCTATTGGTGTTTCACCCTCAGAATTTGCTCCACACCTGCTTTGCCTTTGCTCTGATTTTAATTTAACTTGAGCTCACCTGACGATAGGGGAAACAGTTTTGAGGTTTTGGTGGCAGTTGGAGTAGTCAGAGGTTTTGTTGTTTGGTCGGGTGCAGCGAGGTGCTATGGGAGATGCTCTGCGTGGGCTAAGCTGGTTTCACAGGTGGTCAGGAGAGTCTTGTCCCCACACCAGACTGATGCCCAGGGCCTGCCTGTGCCATGGGGGACCCCCTCTCAGGGCTGTCCCCATGCTACCCTTCCCCAGATGGGTTGGATTTGGTTGGGTTTTCCTTTGCCTTGACTCTCTCTTTACCACAGACCCAACAGGACTGCCTTGAACTGCTCTGCACTTGATGTTGGAGTTGTTGAGGCTGATGGTCGTGCACTGCTGTGAATCCTCGGAGTGATCGCTCTCAGCACGTGTCCAGTGCAGGGAAGGTGGGTACCTGGAAAGCCAAGGCACTGGATGGTTCTGGAAATATTTGTTCTGCTATTGGGATCTTGCAGCTGGTGTGTGCTTTGTTTTGATTTTTTCCCTGTGATTCAGCCTTAATTGCCTCAAGTGTTGCTTAGAGATGGGTCAGTGACCTGAACTGGAATGGGCACATCTTCACTGATGGAACAGCACAGACATGCCCTTGGGCTTGATGTGGGGAGAAAATGAAAGGGCGCTCCCACCAGCTGAGGTCTGTGGAAGCAGCTTGTATGGTGGTGCTTGGCAGCAGGAACACACGTGGGATGGACAGCTGGAGAAGACCCACTTGCATTTGAGAAAAACAACTGAATTTGTGCTCTGCCAGGGCCAGCACATGCATGGGCCATCCCAGCTGGGGTGACAGGGTGGCACAGAGGCAGCTTTTGGGGTGAGGGTTGGAAGGCCTTGTATGTCCGCAAGCAGAGTCAGCTTGTCACGGGGAGTGTGAGGGATGTTCGTGTGGGTTTCCAAGAGCAGTCTGGGCAGTTGAAGAATTTAATTTGCCCCCTCAGCTTGGTGAGTTGTTGCTTGTGCAGCAAGTGCTGTGCTGACAGCAGCTCTGTAGGTGTGTGAGGTTGTTCCCACCAGCTCTTTTCCATCCCGATACAGCTCTGATTGGCATTAAGACATTCTTCCACAGACGGGGCTGAATATGAAGTGGCATATATAGGGGTTTGGGGGTTGGTGGGGTGACGTGGTTGGGTGCACAGGCTTTCCCCTGACTGTGACCAGTGAAATTCTGTGATTGTTAAACAGATTACTTTCTTGGAAAGGAAGTTGTAGCTTTTACGGTGTGTGATGTATCTGGTGACATTTAAGTGGAAAGAGAGGCAGGAAGCTAAATGTGGTGTATTTCCAGGTGCCTCATTCAGGACTGCCGAGGATTTGATCTTTGCCATTACTTCATTTTGCTGCTGTGGCAGTTGCTGCCAGTCCAGGGGACAGCGGGGCCTCAGGGCTCCTGTGAGACACACAAGACTTAAACCCTGCCTGGGCCAGACCTATATGAACTAAAAGCAAAGGTGGCTGTGCAGGTGAGTTGTTCTAGGGCTAAATATCCAGCCACCTCTGGTCCACCTGTGGCCCAGGGCTCATTTGAGTCAGTTTTTACATTTGTTTTTGTTTCAGAATTTGTGAACAGAGTAATGAGAATCCCTAGATCCCAAAAGAGGTAAAGAGAGGTACAGACAGATGTTGGTAAATGCAGTTATTTACCAGCCTGTGGTGCCCTGGGAGCTGCTTGGCCCTGGAACCTCAGTAGCTGGGACTTGCATCCTTTAGCTCCATTTCATATGGGTCCAACATCCCCAGAGCCTGCATGTCCCTGCTCCCCCTTCTCCCCTGAAGCAAGAGGGAGAGGTGACTCCTCTCCCTGAGCACAAATAGATTCTGACAGCAGAAGGCTGTGACTTGGGTACTGGTTTACAGGTTTCAAAGCCTCCAGCTCATCTGGACCTTTTCTCTCCCCTGGGCTCAAAGGAACAGTAGTGGTGGCTCCACTGCTGTACAAATACCTCCCACTAAACCGTAAAAAAAACCAATAAAGTGCCTACGATAGTTTAAAAAGCTTTTAATGGACTGAAAGACACTAGTAAAAGAAAAATCTTGTAGGAAAGATGCACTGTAGTCATTTATTGATTGCTTTCCAAGAAATTCAGAATTTTTCTAATAGGAGCAAGTTCATTTGCAGTGAAGACTCTGCTTTGTTGCCTCCAACACCTCAGAGGCTGCTCCCTCCTTCCCCCCCCACCCCGAGTTACAAATACCTGTAAGGTCGGACAGGAAGCCGAGGGTACAGAGCACAGGGACAGCACTTGGCTCCAAAGGTCAGTAAAAGAAGCAGCGCGGATTAGCACGGGGCACGATCCATGACAGACAACGCGAGGGAGGGAGAGGCTGGGCACCAGCAGCGCAAGGCTGTGGTGGGCCCAGGGTTGTTCTACAGCTTGATCTGCTTGGAAAAGACATTCAACTCTGTCGGCATCCCAGGGCCTGCAGCGGCCACAGTGTTCCTGCTTGGGGACAGTGACAGCTGCCTGGGATGTGTGTGTGAGGGGAGGGGACAGGAGGGTTTCTTTAGTGGCACCTGCCATTCAGTACCATCCATTGCCAGCAATGGAAGCTCCTGGCGCCAGTCCCAAAACCAGAGCGCAAAAACTCCAGACAAGGTCTTTGCCAAGAGGTTTCAGTACTGGGGGAACTTCAGTTTTTATTTAAAGCTCTTCCCCAGAGCCTAGTACTTTCCGGTTGTGATTCCATCAGGTTCAGGGCCCTCAGCTGTCACAAATGAGACCAAGTCTCCATTTCTGATTTTCCCTCCCCTCTCCGCCCCCTTTAATAGAGCGACAATTCCCTCCTCGCTCCCCTTAGCTCAGCCCTCATTTGCTGCTTTCCCACCTCTCTGAGGCACTGGGGTTTCCACTGCAATGGAATTTTGTGCGCTTTTTAAAACAAACATCAAGCCCTCACTCTTTGGATACAGTATCCCAATTTACTCAGCAGCAAGCAGAGCAGAGGTGGAACGGTGAATATCATATATATATATCTATGTATATATCTATCTATATCTTTACCTTGAAAATTAGAATGTGAATGTTACAAAACCCCACTGAATTGCTAAACTGCCAACCAAACGTAGAAAAAATGGTTAAAGGAATCCCATGGCTATATCCTGATGTAGAAAATGCTGTACATTCCCCACTTCCACACATCACAGGCTTCAGTCATTTGAGCAACACAAATATGGCTGTTCTTAGCACAAACTGGGATAGTGACTTGGGGGGAAAAAAAAAAAAAATCAATCTTTTGGTTTGGAATCCACCTTTTACAAGAACGTGGAACAGTAATGGGGCTGGTTCTGTACTGGTTTAGCAAAGCAGTGTCCTTAGTCAACATAAAAATGACCTGAGAAATGTTACATCCCTCGAGACAGTTCATTTGGAATTCATATGTACAAAGTAGAAATAACTGCTGCGCACACACACGACACAGACACACACATGGCAGGACGGCCCCGCGCGCGCCAGGACGGGTCTGTGCTGCCTCTGGCCACTTCCCCTCACGTGGCAGACACAAGCTCGGGCAGACAGATTACATTGCTCAGATTAGTTCTTTGCATTGTGTATTAATTGTACCAGTGCAATAACATTGTCAAAAAGGAGGAGCCGCTCAAGCCCCGGGCCAGATTCAGAAAAGGGTGGTTTAAATTTTTCTTTTTTTTTAAAGCGAGGTACACATTAAGCAGAGCTCTCTGTTAAGGGGATGGCAGCAGAAGGCATGCTCGGCTCAGCCTCCTTCTCCTCCACAGCTTTGTCCTCTGCTTCCAGCTGTTCCCCAGCTGTTTTCATGCTTTCCTGGAGCTGCTGGCGTCGCTGCACCTCAGCTTTAAGGTTCTCCAAGTCTTTTTGGCTGAAGGGGAAAGCAGGAAGGGGAGCAGACATTAGACTGGCCTTGGAAATGGTGAAGCACAGGGACAAGGTTGCACCTGCCCTCCCCTGCAGCTCAGCCACACCTGAGCACAGCCAGGACCTGGTTTCCTGGTTGGGTTTGAACCCAGAGACACCAAGATGTGCCCCAGCAGTGGGGCTGGGGCAGAGCAGGGGGTTCATCTCAGTGATGGCCAGGCAGCCTCCTGCTGCTGTGTTTTTACTATCAGTCATTATTTACAGCCTTAGAACAACACAGTCTTGGCTCAGATCATCTATTTCCACCACCACCCCAATCAAATTTAACTACAAATCTAAGACAATTTATAATAATGTAAAAAAAAAAAAATCTAAGTCCTGCTGTTTATAGTGTCTTGATGATACTCATCAGGGCCTGAATTGTGATCTTGGCTAAAATAAACAAATCCTGGGGAGCTGGTTTCTGCTCTCTCATGAATAAAGACAATACAAAAAGACAACTTGATTTCTAAAGGCACAACCCAGAAGAATCACTGTACCTTAGTGGAATGAAGAGAATTCCATTGATAATGTTGAGCTGCTCCAGGACACTGGCCATACTGGGAGCTGTGAACTACACCACAGGAGAAAAGATGTTTTAGGAGTCAGAACCCAGAGAGGACTCTGAGCAAAGTCCAGACACCATTTACCAACAGTTGAGAAAAACCTCAGGCTCATATGACACCGAAACAGCTGTGAAGTGCCATCATTTATATTATCTACCTCTTTACATCCATAAGCTGAAAAGCAGGATCTAGAGCTCCCCACTAGTCCCTGCAGGAACCTCCTGCTGAACCCTGCATGACTTCAGTTAAATATAGCACAGTGCCATTTCCAAAATGGGCTGGGTTTTCTACCTTCAAGTACTGTAACAAGGGTAAAACTTTTAGTGCTGTTTTTATGGGTTTGAGCCTCTTCGCTGGCCCCCATTCCCTGCACTTGATGCTTTACATGATTTGAGGTCCTTGTGCTCCCTCCACTGCTATGAATCCCTCAGGTCTGTTCTCAGTTCATAGGGAGAAGAAAACCCACGCACAAAGCACTGTCCCATTCTGCCCTTCCTGTGAGAGGGAGGCCCTGTAGCTGGAGCCCTCTTTCCCAGCCTGCTGGGGTACAGCCTGGCAGGGAGAGTGCCCATCACACAAGTCAGCGCCCACTCCAGGGCTGGGGTGCTCTGCCAGGTGCACAGGCAGGTAGGAGCAGCTGGGTTTGACCCAAGAGAGCCAGTCACTCCTGCTCCGTGTAAGGCAAGGCAGCCTCCCCACACTCCCTACCCAGCCTCCCCAACCACAACATCCTTGGAAGGAGAACAAAGCACCTGGTGAGATGACAGCATTTTTTAGCATGACGAAAGTGAAGTTCTTCTGCATTGAGCAACCTGCCCCCAGGGTGTGAGTCAGCAGCAGGGCAGGGTTGTGCGGAGGTGTGCCAGGCTCTCGCCCCACGAGCTGCCCCCACATTCCCACCACTTCCCCCAGGCACCCTGTGATGCATCTGGGACTGCCCAAGCTTGGGAAAAAGATGCAGAGCCCAGGAATGTTCTGTCAGAGAGGACAGATATTCCATCCACACTGGTGGCACTGCACTGTGTCTGAGCCGCTGCCCTGGCAGGGACCTCCTGCCCAGGAAGGATCTGACCGGGCACAGCCACTACACCCTCCCAACACTCTGTATCCCTCAGGAGCAGCTGGACACAAATCCCTGCTGGCACGGCCCACTCCCAACTGCTCCCGAGTTACCTTCAGTGGCATGATGTTGGCATTGGAGCCGTTCTTGTAGATCTCATTCATTGTGCGCTGCAGAGCGACCGCTTGCTGCGTCAGGTATTTCAAGTACTCGGAGCTCTCTTTGGTCTTTTCATGGTGTTCACCGAGCTGGTGGAAAAGTGGGGAAAAAATGGTTCAACATCACAAATGAGAGCAAGACCCAACCCAGGGCACGTTCCTGGGCGTTGCCAGCTCAGCATCCCTACAGGAACTCAGTGGAACAGGATTTCACCTGCCTTGGCATTCAAAAATCAACTGAACAGTTCTTCTGGGAGCATTTTCATCAAGTGAGAGCACATTTTCTGGGTGAGCAGCATTCCCTGCACTGGGCTGTGCTTCCAGGAGCAGTATTCCAGCATTCCCCACACTGGGCTGTGCCTTCAGCCAGTTCAGCAGCGCTGAGTCACCACATGCAGCTGCAGACATGCTCAGACAGCCCTGGGCTGGGGCAGGAGTTTCGCTGAGCAGCAGCTGGGCTGTGAGCGGGAGCAGGCACTGCCCATGCACGAGACAGCTCCACTACCAAACCAGCTTGGAGCTGGTATTTAAAAGACTGGTGGTGCAAAGCATGGAAAGAACAGGTCAGTTCTTTCCAAGCCCCAGCAGAATGTGGGGCTGTGCCATGACAGAAGTGTCTGTCCACTGATGGGTACAGCATGGACACACCTGCAGAAAGCTGGGCAAAGATTCTTGGCATAACAGCAAGCAGTTACTGCACAGGGCAGCAGTTCTGCCCCTGCCCTACAAGGATTCCTACAAACAGCTCTGAACAGATGCCAGGGAAAGGCCTCCTTGAGGCCCAGCTGGGCACTGCTTTGCAGTGGAAGTGCCGAATTCTGGCCCTGCAGTGACTGGACTCGAGTGTGCAGTGTGGCTGGTCATCACCTGGTTCTTGTAGATGGTGTAGCCTTCCTTCTCATGCTGCAGAGCCGACCGGAATTCCGCTTTGCTCTCATACACTCGCGCAACCAAGTGGTGGCTGGGGGAAGGAAAAGGGTTTAGAGGCGCTTCCATGAAGGAGAAACATTTCTGTGCTGCAGCAAGCATGACTGTAACACCACAGTGTTTGGGATAAAAGTCTTAACACAAGTGTGAGACTGAATGCAGCACCCTGGGAGACACCTCTCCCCACCCCAGCAAGAGATTCAAATGCTACACTGATTTGGGTTGGACTTTTTTCGGAAGGCTGAGAAGTGACCTACAGAGGTAAAGACTGAACGGGGCATCTTTTCTCCTACACCCAGAAAAGCTGAAGGCCACAGTGGTAAAATGGAGGGAGAGGCACATCCAGGGGAACACCTCAGCTGGAGAGGAAGGCTGCAGCCCTAAGCCCTCACCCTTCCAAAGGGTATTTTTGCTTCTTAGAAAGCAGATGCCTGCATTGCTTGATTATTCACAGACAAAAATAAAACCCGTCCAGCACAGCAACACCCAGCAAAGCAGGGGCAGACCTTGGACCAAGTCCCCTGGCTCTCTCCAGGTGAGAGAGCTGAGTTGGCTTGGACTGTTGGCCTTGGTACTTCTGGAATAAAAAAAGATTGCTGTTTTTGGCAGTGTTACTCTGTGGGAGGAGATGGACCTCTTCAAGCATCCCAGTGCCAGTGAGGGACTGCAGGATGCTGTCTGCAGCCTGCACATCTATCAGCCCCTGAAAAACAAGGCAGGCTCTTGCAGGTGCTTAATCATGTTGATCCACACCCTGACAGAGAACAGATGGCTGTGATGTGGCAGCAGAACTGGGAGTGGGCCATGCTTAGTTGACCGTGAGTCAGTTCTGCACTCAAGGACAGGGCATCCAGCACTGCAGCAGCAGGCACTGGGAGCAGATCCTTCAGATGCCACGGCTCCCAGCTCCCCTGGGAACACAACTGAAGCCGCTCAGGGTTTTTATTCAAATACAGGGCTTTAAGGCAAAGGACAAAAGCACATTAAATGCTTCTCAAAGATCCCTCTCTGAGGGCTGGCACAATTAAGCGTTTCCATACCATCCTTGGTTACCAGTGTAATTCCCTTAGCCTGGCTCTCCAACCTTCACTACCCACATACATTTTTCTGCTGGGAGTCCACAAGGACCAGGGTCATCTTGACAGATTTTGGGGCGAGCAGCAACACAGCAGATGCCACAATTAACCTTATGAAGGAGGAATAAAACTTGGATGCTGTACCATGACCTCAGCTTCAGGACAAGACTGAATCTCCAATTTATGGGATCAGACCCTCCCATGTGAGCACTTGGTGACTGTGCTCGCTCTGACAGCAGTGACCCAGCCCAGCACCCCACCCTGCCTCACCTTAGTGCAACCTTCAAAGACTTGGAGCCGTGATACTTGGAGCTGATGGCCAATGCATTCTCCAGGAAGCGGAGGGACAGGTCATACTCCATGACCCCGTGGAGCACCAGGCCAATGTTGTTCTGCACAGAGAAGCCAAAGGGGCATTGAGAAAGGCACATTCACACAACAGCTCCTGCTCTGTGAACAGCGACCATCCAGGAATGTCACTGTCAGAAGGGCTGCAGCCGCCAGCAATGTTACAGCAGTAACAAGGACCATCCATCCCCATGGGAACTCAGCCCATGCAAGGCAGGCACAAGGGAGGTCAGGAACTCTCTAGTTTATGCCAGGGCAACAAGAACATAATAAATTAAGGAATTTCCCCCAAGGATTGCAGGCACTCAAACCCCCATCTGCAGTATCCCAGTGCAGAGCTCCAGCAACAGAGGCTGACCCTTCCAGCTAAAGGGTCAAACTCCTTTTTTTCCTTCAGTTGATGGCACCAACCAGTAACAACCCCGGGAGGAAAAGCACTGCCTGAATGTCTGTTTTGAACAGCCATCACATGGGCATTTTAAAGGCCACAAGGTTTCTTAGAGATCAGGAACATGAAGACTCCTAACAGATTACTTACATCTAAGAGTGCCATTTCTGGGTGATCCTCCCCAAATACCAATAGCATGAGGTAGCGTGCACGGTACAGCAGGTTCAGTGCTGTTGAGAGTTGGCTGTTTGCAAAGCAGTACAGAGCCAGGTGCATCTAGGACAAGAGAAGGGACCCAGCATTAATGTAAAGGAAACTAATCTCTCCTTTCCACTCCTTTCCTCAGCTGCACATGAATAAAAAGTCTTCCTTAATGGTTCAAAAAGATTTCAGCTAGTTCAAAAAGACTGCTTTTGCGGGAATTCTCTTTTTTTGACATAAGCCCAGGGCCAGAGCCAGCAGAGTTAATGAATCTAAATAAAGATTAAGCAGACAAACACTAAAAACCCAGGCTCAGCAGGACAAATACTGAGCACACAGGACGTTTATAACGCACACACTCAGTTACTCAGTTTACAGGACTATAAGATGATGGAAGTCAAGGATTCTAGGAAGAATGCTGCAGAAGGGAAGAGAACTGCAGCTGTTTTCCAGCTGCAGACACAAGGCTTTCAGACTGCAGTCCAGACCCCCGAGGTGCTGCGCTCCCCCAGCTCCCCATACTCACGTATTCTTGAATGGTGTTGGGGTGTTCGATGCCCAGAACCCTCTCGCTCATTAGCACCGCTTTCTGCTGATTGCTTAAGGCCTGAACAGAACAGAACCCACAGCAAGTCACACCAGGTCATGAGCTTGAGCAAGCACGGGGAAGGAATGAGAGGACTAAGGAGACTCGCTTGGAGCCCCTGCTTACCTCTGAGTAATCTCCCATGATATAGTTGAGCCGAGCTAACAGCCTCAGGCAGGCACAGATTTCTACATGCATAGCACCATACACATTGTTGAACAGGTTTAAGGCTTCGTTGATGAGCTCGCAGCCCTCCTTCAAGAAACCTGAAAGAAGGTATATCCACATGCATATGTATGTTAAATAACCCCTAACACTGCTGGAGGCCTGCTGCCCATGAAGTGAGAGCAGCAGTGGGATACACAGCCATAGGTCACTGCCTGTGCAAGGACAGCAACCTGGGAGAAGCAGATCACTGCCCTGACCCATCCCTGCTTATTGCTGGGGGCTTTACAGCCAGAGCATTTCAGATGGTCTTGGAGACCAGGATTCTCTACCAACCCGGTGTGGGCAGGGGTCTACTGGTGGCCATGCCTCACACATCCTGATCCTCCCATTCTCAGTGGTTGCCCCCCAGAGGCAGAGACAAGATGGGATCTGTACCTTGCTGAACCTTTGCTTGCCCGCTCTGGAAGAAGTGGAAAGCATCGGAGGCTTTGGGGTTTACGTGCTTCACTACAGGGAAGATATTGAGAATATCCTCTTCTGTGAAGGTGGGCTTGTGCCTGTTGTCAAAGTTGTACTCCTTCAGCAGGATCTGGAGGAACCAAGAGGGGAGGTCATGGTCACCACTTCCATAGGTACTTGGCAAGAAAAGGATGGAAATTCTGCATGTGGATTCACAGGCAAAACATATCCTGTACCATGACCTGGGACGGAGCTCTCAAAGGTGGCCAGGTGTGGGTGTGCACGGCAAAATGGCACCACAGTGCCAGTGCCAGAGCCTGACAGGAGAGCTCCATCCAGTTCTTCTCCCACAGTCCACAGAGGAGTGAGAAGGCAGCACTGTGGGGAAGGAAACCCTGGTTCTCCAAGCAAGGCCCCAAAATCCTGCTCTGCTCAGGCGAAGAGCTGCTTCTCTTCAGGGATATGTGGAACCTGCATGTGCATGATCTGAGGCTGAGCTTGGTTTGCCAGCCAGAGCAAGCTACAGCAATTGTACTGAGGCTGGCTGTTCTTCCAAGGGAGATGTCAGCAAGCTTACCCTAAGAGGGAATGGGATTAGAAATCTCTTTCCCGGGGCTGGGACCTCTATTCCAACATGAATACCACAGAGACCTTTTGGGGCTCATGCTGTGCTGGCAAGGCTGTCCCTGCAAAGCACATCACACTTAACTCTTCATGTTCCTCAGTACAGAACACGATGGGAAGCGAGGGGGATGTGGATCTTACCTGGACTCCAGTTTTGAGGGAGATTTCACGGAGCAGGGTGATTTTCTGTAGATTATACACTTCAGCTGCTTGGTCAGCATTCTCACTGCAGAAAGCACATACAAGCTTCAGCTTTTGAGGGACTTTCTGCTCAAGTACATCCCTCCACCTGAGGCACAGGTCCCTGTACAGCCAGGTTCTAACTGAAACCAATGACTAACACTGCAGAGCTTGCCCATGGTCCCTGAAAGCCTACAGAGCACAGCAGTGCTTTTACTGATATCCTACATGTGTTATCCTCAAAGCTCACTGAAGCGTTTGTGCTGAATGCCTTCAGCTCTTGGTGAGGAGTGAGCAATCCCTGACATGAAAGGATGAGGCCTATCCAACTGTCCAAAGTTGGTTTATCCATGCTTTTTACTTTGGGCCACTTTGCTGGTGCTTCTAATTTAACACTCACAGTGTGCCTTTTCTAGCAGCCTTATTCCCCACCTCTGCTCGGGCACAGAAGCAGCTGTCCTTGTTTTTGAAACAGAAGCTCCCTTTGTCTAAACCATCACTGATATAGACAAATGTTCTTTTGATTACACCTCTTCAGCTTCTCACCTTCCACTCCCTTCTGCACCCTTACGAAAGGTTTCCCTTCCTTCTCTGTTTCTCCTGGCTGCCTTTGCCTCATAGGTTTCATCTCATTCCAAATTTCACTTACACTTCCCCCTGCTGTTCTTTGCCCAATTTGTTTCCATTGAAAACCTGTAAAAGTCCCTCAAGAGTACAAATTTTATTCAAATAGAACACAAGTCAGAAAGGGAGGTCCTGTTAAAGAACAACAAGAGCTACAAGTGTTTGGTGAATCCAGGCAGAAGCTGGGGTCACCTGCTCTGCTTACCATTCAAGACTGAAATCAAAGTAGTTCTTTGCTTCTGAACAAATATTCTTCCATAGCTCCTGAGGGGTCATGCTGGCCCATGCAGTGTTATCAGCATTTCCAAGGTTCCTGTTTTTCCTTTTCTTATTCTTTTTCTTGGAGACCAGCTCATCAGCTGGAAGATGGGCAATGGGATTTGGGAAGGAGCTCAGAAAGCAGTTGAGGAAGTGGCTGATGGCGGCAGATAAACCCGACAGCTCCACACCCTACAGTGAGACACCAGAGTCAGTCACAGGAGACACCTGCCATCACACAGGCACTGCTCTGACCCCGAGCCTCACACACATCCTGTCCTACCAGAAACAGGGAGATCTTCCAGGAGAGGGAGAGTAAGGCAGTATTTGCAAGTGGAACTAGCACAGAGAGAATTACATAGATATAAGTGTATGCCTATGCTCAAATGTGTAGTTGCATTTGAGGCTGCTACCTGGGACCGAGAAAGCAGAGAGTGTAAAGAAGATTTTGGCACTGGAACCAAGCCAGGTGTATTGCTGTGCTGTGTGTGGATAGGTACAAATATATGTAACATTCAGCCAATTAACAAGGCTTCTTAGAAGGGCAAAAGCAACACTGTTTAAGAGGAAAATATATTACAAGGAAAACAAGCTGTGATTTCACTTTTAAAAGCCTCCAACATAATGAGTGAGGATCTGGGGAGGAAAAGCATGAATGACTACTCTCTGGGAAAGCTTCCTTCAAGAGGGAACTTGTTTTGTCTTACACACAGGCCTGTACCTATTTCAGCACTAATGAGCTTGTACTTCAAGTTGCCACGCAACCCCCAGGAACTGCCTAATGAGAGGAGAGCCCCAAACAGCTCTGTTTGTAGAAAAAAGTCATTAGAGAGGACACAGGAGGCAAGAGGTCAGACTGCAGGTCATACCTGGAGGTACGTCTTGAAGATGTGTTTGGCTGATCGAGTGATCAATTCACTGATTCCAATTTTCTGCCCAAAGGAATAAAGAACAGACTGAGTCAGTTGGCAAGAACATGAAAACATACACTGGGCTTTTGAAATGGCCTTTTAGCAAGATCTGCAGAAGACACACTATTCTCCCTGCAGCACAGAACTGTTTTGCATTTGACAGCTCTCCTGGAGCCAGTGAGGAGCCTCTGGCACCTCCATGCCTCGTGACCACAAGGCACTGGTGCTGCTCAGCACAGCTCCAGCAGTGCTTCCACAGCAGCTGCTGCAGCCCAGCCCTCACCTGTTCCCAGGCAGCCAAGCTCACAACACTTCACAGTGTGATCCAAAACCTGGATGGATCTTAGAGGCTTACAAAAATGCATGGCTTCAAAATCCAACTGTTACCTGCTATTATGCTTGGGAATCCCTGAAGCACTTCTCTACCCCAAGGGACACTTTATACTCCCTAATATTATGAAAGCCATTAAGGATTTGGGAACAAAACTCCCTATCCACCACTTACAGGTTCTTCTCCCTCCTCCCCTATTTTTGAAGCTGTTTATTTTCACACAGCAAAAACAACTGGCCAAGTGGGAATGTCCTCAGGGCAAATGACACCAGAGGCAGTTTGAACTGAGTCTGATGTTAAGCCTGATGCTTACATAGATGTGATCCAGCTGTGCACGGCCAGGGGTCTTGGTGATGAAGTTGATCACTTTGCCCAGATAACGCATGTTGATGCCCCTCTGGTGCATGGCCTCAGCCAAGGTCGCCCCATCCATCGGGAGCACCGTGTGATCCAGGCAGTCCTTGACCTGCAGGGTAGGTACAGACTTTGGTGGCTGAGGGCAAACATGAAGGAATTTCAATTTCAAAAAAATTAAAAAAACAAACAAACCAGGGGCAGGACTGGAGTTCTGCATTGTTACTGCACACACCTCATTACCTGGGTTGCCCCAAAGGCTGACAGCGATCCCAAGCAAGGCTCTTTTGTTGAGTGCTTAATACCAGAGACCACCATGGCCGTGGGACACTCACAGCAGCCAGCCCAGTCACTGGAGCCAGTTTTATTCTTCTGTCTTGGTGGGGAAGGAGCAGCACCATGCACTCACAACAGGCAGAGGCAAAGCAACTCCTACTTGCAGAACTAGCAGGCTGACCCTCTTTTAAGGGCCTCACAGTCACTAACTAAAAACATTTCCAATGAAATGAGTACGTGTAGCTGTGCACACATAGCTGATAAGGAGAAACAGCACTTGCATTTTAAGTTGTGTTGCACTGCTGATAAACAGGCATTTAATTCACATCATGGAGTAGCACCAGTTCCTCCCTGATATGCAGAGGACTACCTGCTGGTCTGCAACCTGCCCTCACACAGGCCTGTGCAGTGTTTTGGGTTTATATACTGGTGTATCAAATACCTTGTAATCAACAATCACCAAGCCCTTTTCTGATTCTTTCCCCATCTTTTTTATTTAAAGACTGAATAGCTGATTCTAAAGGTTATGCTGACTACAGAACTAGTGAATTTAGAGTTCAGAAGAAACATTCCAGCAAGGAGAACCCTCTCCTACACAAGACCAAAAACTCCTGGACCTCTTGGAGTGGAGCTCATCAGTTCTCTCCTCCAAGTTTTAGTGCCTGCTCCAACAGGTGTGTTAACTGTCAATTTAACAAGCACCTGGAGAAGGGAGAAACTGGGACTTCTCATCTGGCCAGGTGCATGGGCAACATCCAAAATGCTTAAGACTTACAGAGGGAGTTTTTATGATAACTGTTAGTAAGAACAATTTCCCAGTTCACTTCAGATTATTAGTCACCACTTGAGTCACAATCAGGGGCAGCTAAAACAATAAGTTGCGCCGGATGCCCAGGGCTAGGGAGGATGGCTTACATGGTCTCTATTGTCCCAAACTGTTAGCAGTAGCTGTTAATTAACAGTGCCAAAAATTATTTGTTGGATTGAGGTGGGAAAATTTTGCCATGACATAAGATGGAAAATGGGAAATCCCTCCTGCCTTCACACAAGATGTTTGTTTTGTTCCCTGTGTTTCCCCACCGGTGCTTACTCAGGGCAGAGCTGGTGTCCCAGAGGTCACCAGTGTCACTGCTCAGAGCAGCCAGGCTCAGGCTGAGCTTTCAGAGGGCACATAACTGCTGGTCCTCAGTTCCTTACCAAGCCTGGGATCTGGCATGACAGCAGGAATGCAGCAGCATCCTTCAGCAGCTGCTTCTGATCCTGCACCTCCTCTTTGCTCGACTCAGGGAAGCGAACACCTGCGAGAGGAAAAGAGAAAAAAGGTCAACCACAGCAACTCACAGAAACAAGTGCTCTCCATAAAGTGTATAGTAAGAGCAGGTAGAAAGTTATTGTCTCCCTGGAATTAAAGGTGCTTCAAAAACTCATCTCAAACTCTACAACATGTTTTGAAAGGAAGAGCACTGGCTGTTGTGCTCGGGAAGTAGCTGGGTTGTTCAAGCTCAAAGCTATGACGATTTTCCTGCAATGTGCCTGCACACCACCCCCATATTCACCCCTAGAAACACTCTGGGAGCTTCTTTTCTCTTTTTCCAAATAAAAAAATACTGCTCCTAGCTATGGAAAGCCACATGTGATGCCTGTGCTCAACTGTGCATGTGAAAGGGCACTGTGACTGCTTACTAAAGTGTTACTAAAACAAACCCTGCCCTTCACTGAGGGCTCAACATCAGTTGTTCAACTACAGCTGTTGTTTTTTGTGTAAACTACTACATTAGGATCAAGTTTAATTTTTTTTCCCTCCCTCTGCTTCTCTTCATGTGGTCTAGCAGCTGGGATGCTGGAGAATCGCAGGAAGATTCTTGGCAGCAACCTGCAGCCCTCCCCCGAGTACAGCAGTGGGAGACACTCACTGCCTGCACTTGGCAGCTCCCGCACTGCAATCCATTACACTGCCTTCCCTCTCCTGTATCTTTGTGCTTCACAGAGAGCCCCACACCATGCCCAGCAAGCCAGCAATATTCTTGGCTACAGAACACAAGTTTTGTCTGCAGCTGGCTGGACACAGTGCCCCTCTGAAAGAGGACTGAACTCAGCTCTGGATACACGTACCTGGTGAGAAAATATCTGGGTTAAACCGAATGTCAAACGACGTGTCACTAATGGAGCCTACAGCCTTGCAAGCGTTCCGAATCACTTCTCTGCTTTTGGGATCCACTGGAACAGGAAGAAAGACAGACTACAAATGAATGTGGAGTTCAGGAAATGACAAACCTAGCTATGAAGTTAAGATAAAAAAGTTTTGTTACTAAAAATAGCAACAATGGCACATTCTGCAGAAATCCATTATAAAAACAATCAGTTGTAAGGTATTTGGAAAGGAGGATGGCTGCAAAGTCTGAACAAGAGCACGTAAGATGACCCAAAAAAACACCCATGGGCCTCCCCATCTTCAAGCACAGACACTCAGAACTCCAGGCTTCGGCTTCCCTAAGATGCCCTCCTGCCTGGCCCCAGCACTGTCCTGCACCCCACAGGCCAACCTTGACAGGCTTTTGCTCCTGGGCAGAGCTGAGGGCTGATGGGCTTGCTGGGTTCAGACACATTCACCCACCCAGCCTCCCAGGGCGAGTCATTCATCAAGGTGTGAGCAGCTCTAACAAAGAGTCCAGGCAATACTGACAGGCTACCCATGCTTGTCCTGTTCAGCAACCATCCATCACCCCAACCACCCCTAGTCTGGCACTGCTCCTGCCAGTGACAGCCCACCAGCCAGGGCAGGCAGGAGGCCTGGGCTGAGCTGGTGCTGAGGATGAAATACCTGTTCCATCGTCAGACGCGATGGTCTCAGCGAGCTCTTTCACCTGATCAAGTCCAGTCACGTTATCGTCTATTTTGCCATCCTCTGACTCAGGCCTTTCACTGTCTGTGGCACCATTCTCCGGAGAGGCACCATTTTCCAGAGCACCTGAGCTCTCCTGCTTGTTGGCTTTCTGCTGCATCAGCTGCAGTGCAGCCAGCTTCATGAATAAGAGATACCTGCAGCACAGGAAAAGGGAAATTCAGCACAGCAGAAGAATCCCAGAGGATCACCATGGCTCTGCAGGGAAAAACCTCACTATGTTAGCATTACAGACCCTACAGTTTCCCTGTGGAAATGCAGGGTATACACCCTCTTCCCATGAGCTTTCCAAAAATCTAAGAAATGCATGTTATTATAAGAAGGACAAAACTGGGTTTTCATTCCCCAACCCAAAGGGAAGTGATCTCCTTGCTGCAGTTATCATTGCTTTCCACAGGCAGCATCTGCAGCTAGCTTGGGAAGACTCACTGCCAGAAGCACAGGACCAGTCACAGACAGACAGCAATTTGGCCAGGAGAGCTCAGCAGAGAGGTCCAGCTCTGCCAGCCATGGAGCAGCAGCAGCGCCCTACAGCCACAGTCCTGCGGGCTGCTGGTCTGGAAGCTGTCCCAGGAGCAGCAGAGCCAGCCTGCAGGCACAGGGCAGAGCTGGGGCGGGCACTGGATGCGGAACTGGCGGCTCAGCAGACACTGAACCTTCATCAGCTCCTCCATCAGCAGCAGGAAGGCTCATCTTCCCAGCAGGCAAAACACAGGCTCTGGCCACCTGTGACAGCAGAGCACCCACAGCCCTTCCCATTGGGAGCAAGAATGTTGACACTGCAGCATCCAGTGGCTGCAGCACATGACTGCGATGTGTCCCACTGCCTGCCTTTCCAGCACAGAGCAACCCACACGTTCCATGACAAATGTGCCTACAGCACTTCCCACAGCGTTTTTTTAGCCTCTAGGAAACAAAGGTAACAGGACATACAGAGAGCCTTAACAAGAAGCATAAATCCTTCCCACTCCCTAGCAATCCGATGCACAGGATACCTGCAGAGAAAGAACTTCTAAGTGTTTGGACAGGGACCAACAAAAGTAGATCTGGAAACTAAAACACAAACCCTGACTCCCTGTCTGAATGCCTACTGTTCTCACCTCTCATTAATTAAGTTTCTATAATTGCACTTGCACGGCCAAGCAATGGGGCAATTAGCTGCCCACTTCTGGGAGCTCTGCTGGGATGTTCCTGGGACAATGCAGCGTGGTCCTAACATGGACCGTGACCAGTTGCAGGTGGAGGAAGGGGAGAGCTCTGCTCACCTGTGTTCTACAAAGGCATCAACAAGCTCTTGCCGGAGACAGCAAAGCTTGTGTCTGTGCTGCTTGGGGAACCCCATTTTCTTACATTCCTCTGGCATCTCCTCCCCTTCAACAGGCAGGAAGTTTAGATCTGGAGGGAAAGTGCGGAGCAGGTCCAGGATGTAGTGACGTCCATCATTGCCAATAATGCCTTTGCACTCCACCGAGGAGCACAGCTCCACCTCCTCGTTCTTGTCGTTGAGAACTTTGTGCTTCTGGATCTTCAGTGGCCTGCTGGTCTTCTCCAGCAGCTCCAGATACTTGGGGTGTGAGACAACTGTCTTGCCAAAGTCTATTGACCCATAGATAACACTCTGTTCCTGCTCCCGCTCCAAGATGCCAGGAATAATTGACTGAGCTGTCACCCTGTAACCTCTGTAATCCACCACGACAGTCCCCAGTGTGTACAGTCCTTCCACATCTACAGCATTGTAGGTCCGCACACCATTGAGATCATTGGTAGGAGCTACATAAGCAGCCACATCTCCACCAAAGTCCTTGTAGTGGTCACGGACATCGAAGCCCAGGCTGAAGAAAATGTTGTTCCAGATGAACATCTGCATCTTGGTCTCTTCGCTGGGGTTGATGGCCATGACATTGCCATCGATGACAGCCATAGCACCTCGTGTTGCTGCTGCAGTGAAGTCACTGTGAACCTGGAGGCAGGAGGAGAAAAAGCAGGATTAGGATGGGCTCCCCAGCACTCTGCTCTCAAAGATGCCTGCAAATTTTTCTTTCGCTCCTCTCCTCCCGACAGCCTTCCAACAGGCAGGCAGGTCCACTGGCTTTTACTTCTTGAGCCTGGTTAGTGGCTTGGATACAAGCCCCAGGAACCAGAACACAGGCAGCAGAGATGGGGATGTGTGAGGAGCTGCCTGCACATCCCAGAGTTACCTTGAAAATGGCTCGTTCTCTCAGCAGCCTCTCAGGCAGGTTCTTGCGTGGCAGCTCCCGTGTGGTCTGCAGCTCCTCGTTCCAGTCTCTGGTCTGAAAGAGGTAAGAAAAGCCTTGTGGGAAGCAATGGATTGTATGGGAAGGGGCTGGCGAGGCAGCATTCCTGCTTCACGAGCTGTTTTGGGAGATAAGGGAGAGGAAGGGGCAAGAATTCAGGCTGCAGTGGAGCTCAGCAGCAGTGAATTAGCAGCAGGAATGAACACACCTCCACAGGGGACTTTATTCAATAGCAGTTTGGGACAGATCTTGCATCAGCCCAGCTAATGCAGAGTAGTGTCACTGAAGGAAAGTGGTCACAGTGGTCACACTGCAGGCACACACCTGCCCACAGGCAGCACTGCCACCACTTTGTGCTGCAAAGCTGCAGCTGAAACATTTGCAATAGTCTGCTCAGAGACACAAGAGCCATTCCACGCCTGACTGGCATGGAGGAGCACGCTGCCTCCTGTACAGTGACACTCCTCAGAACAGACGTGTGGAATTTATAAACATTCAGGCCAAAGCTTCTCTCTCAGACCCTTCCATGCTCAAGGAGCTGCAGCCTGAGCAGCATAGCCCCTGTAGTCAAGCACCCTGTGAAGAAGTTCCCCCTTGATGAGCAAAACCCTTCCACAAATAGCAGAGGTTAGTTATTGAAAACTAACTAGTTCCCAGCACAGCTGGCAGCAAAACTCTTGCCATCGTTGTCAGGCAAAGGAAAACAAATACCTGTCCAGGTATGTGCTCCTCATAGCCCAGTCTAGAAGTGTAAGCATCTTCTGCCCGGACACAGTCCATGGCGTGCTCTGCTTGTGGAGCCGTCCAGCTGTACACTTGGAAAGGAGTGGCTATCCTCTCAAAAGGGTGTCTCTGAACCCTAGTTTGAGAGGGAAAACAATTAAGACATTTTCCAAAGAGAGATTTATTTCTATTTCTAAGAGAATTTTCCCTGTGCTTTCACACCGGTCCGTACAGGTTGTTAACAGCAGTCCAGTGGAAACTCAAGCATTGCTAAGGGCCTCTCATGTAAACCGTCTGCTCTCAGCAGGGGCTGGGGGCTCATCTGTAGTTACTCTGGCCCAAGAAACAATACAGTATAATAATTTTTAAATGGCCAGATAGTCACCGTGGTGGCTGGAGGCCACTGATAATTTCAGCCTTTGTCTAGTGTCACTTTCATCTCTTTAATGAAGCAAGAGCAGAGCTCCCAAAGCCACACAATGTGCCTGTCAATCCGCACCCTGCTGAGCAGAGGCAGTTCATTAAGTGACTCTGAAGAATGACAGGCTTTTGCACAGAACCCACTGTCCTGGAGCAGAACAAATGGTCCCTGCAGCAAGGACAGGAGAATCAAACAATGCCTTACTGTTGTTTTATTATTACAGGAGCTAGAGGAAATTAGAGAAAATTAACATGCACAGACATGTTTAAAATCACTTTCTTTGCACGCTAAGCCTACACAAAGCCCTTGTGTGTTACTTTCATTGATATTTATGCTTCAGTCTCTTTTTTGGACCAGGGAAGAAGTACCTACTGATCAGGTTACCAGTGTTGCTGCAGCCTATGGCTGTGCTCCACATTAACACTGCTGCCCAGGAAGCTGGGCAGCCACCAAGCCTCCCACAGGGCATATGACCAACAGAGAGCCTTGGGGAGAAGACCCTCACCTCAGGAGCTGTTGGGAGCTGGTCAATGCACCTCGCAGTTTCCCTTGTATGAACACTGCAGCCACCTCCAGGCTCTCTCTCCCACTGTGCAAATTGTCCTGTGTGTTCACTTGCCCAGCAGAGACAGAGCACCTGAATTCCAGATAAGCCCCACAACTGATACTCCCATGACAATGGAATGCTGTCATACCCACACCCTTTGCTTCAGGCAGAACTGTAGTAGTAAATCTATATGCTGTAGGCAAGAGTCACTGGAGAGCTACAGCCAACAGGGGCCATCCAGTGCATGCAGGTTGGGACTCTGTCACTGCTGTGTTGAACACCACAGACAGGCACATCAGTTCTGACAGCTTGTTTTGAGTGAGGGAAAGCCAGCTACCTCAGGCTGCTGCCATGACGTTCAGTCAGGTGCTCTCTGGTCCTTGCAGCTTACACTCATGTGTCCCAACCACCCACCACTCCGGGAGCCCAGAGAAGCAGGCACAGCAAATCCTGCTGCACCAGTGGAATCCAGCTCCCCAGGACCAGCCACACAGCTGAGCCTCCCCAGCTTCACACCAGACTGCTCAAGGAACTAGAGAAGAAGAAGCACTGCTACCGTTTCTTCTGCAGGGCGGAGAAATTTTTTTTGAAGGTAGGACTGATCTGGTTAAGTAGTTCCACCAAGGAATGACTGAGAAAACTGGGGTTTGCAGGTTTGGGATTGAAGTTGTATGCAGTAGACCTGCAAGAGAAAAAAAGAAACAGTCACAAGCCATTGTCATACCTGAGACTTCCTACACCCTGGGAACGTGGAACATGACCAAGAGCTCTCCATATGTGCAAAATATCAAAAGCTGCACCACATGCCCTTGCCTGCAAAACGGAGACCACAGGGCACACACAGATAAATGGGCTGCAAGGACACTCTCCAGTCACCCCTGTACCTGGCCCTGATAGATTATTTAATTTAGACCTTCTTCAGCCACCCTCAGGCTTAAGAGAGGCTTCTGTTTTTATAGCTGGGAAGAACTGATTTCACAGAGCTTCCCAAACACACCAAAAGAGCCTTTGCTTAAGAGAGAACACCTTCAGCACAGCCACTCCGACAGCAGAGCCACAACAGTCTCTCACAGTCATCATTAAAAAAAAATAATTCTAGTCAAATCTGTGCCCAGTTCAGGAAGTTCTGAGAGGCTGTGCTTTTGCTTTAGGGCAAAATGAGATAGTTGTAATGGTGGGGAAAGAATTTCCTCCCAACTCAAAATGCTCTAATTAGCCGATGACATTATGGGATGTTTAAACTTTCCCTAAAGCACCGGGCATTTAGCCACTGTGGAGAAGTGGTACCAGGCATAACTGAACAGCCCAATCCAGTACAACAACTCCCACAAACCCATGTGAGCAGTGAATTAAAATAGGCTGCTTTCCGCCAAAGGAAAAGAAAAAAAAAAGGCAGCAACTGTTTGTTTGTGGCTTGTTCTCCAGTTGGCTGCAGCAGGGCAGGACAGGAGGAATCTCAGTTACTCACTGATTCAAGTAAAATCCCCGAGTGGACGCAGTGATACTGACGTGTCGATCCTCCACCGTGATGACATACAAGTACATGAGGTCCCCGTGCATCTTCCGGTTACCGGGTGGAGGGTTCCAGCCACTCATTGTCAATACCTTTAGGCACTGCAAAGGCTATAGAAGAACACAACAGAAGCAACTCCTGTCAGCAGGAATTAATTTCCTTGAGTTAGAGTCATTCAATGTACAAGCCAGATCCCTTTTACCTGCTTGATTCCAGAAATGAAGCTGACAAACCCACCTGGTCTCCAGAGCACAGCCTTCCTGAGCCCTCTGCAGTCCACTAGTTTGCCTTTCAACACCGCAAGACACGGGTGAAACAGACACCCTGGGCCTTTGGGCTGCACAGGGCACGGATTTCTTGCTGTACTGGTTTTCAAATGGCAGCTTCTAAATCAGAATCCAAGTGGGAGGGCATGGGAAAGCTAAGGGCAATCTGTAGTGATCTGCAGATCCTGTCTCCAGGACTATGCAGAGGAACTCTCCCTTCCCTGCCTCCCCTCCCAGCAAGCCTGGCCTTTCCACACTGCAGATGTCCAGACTCCATGTCCAACGTTTCATACACCAGCTCCTGGCCTTTATTCTTTTAGCTAAGCAGTGCTATCCCAGCATTTGTTAAGCATGAAGCAGAGCAAATCTCAAAGTCCACTTCAGCTCAGCTTTCAATCCCTGACCACCAGTTTGCTGTGAGGAATGTGCCAACAGCTGTTTCAATGACACAGGAGAACTCTACCTTCCAGTCTCTGTTCTGGGGCTGAAGGGCACACAGGGGCCTCTCTTTGCTACCTGGCAGGATATGTTCAGGAGGGGTGCAGTCAATTTGTTCCATTTCGGTACCTTTCTTCTTCCGTTTTCCACTGTCTAGAATGGACAGAGACAGAAAGTCAGTCCTGGAAAGTGCAGCATTCCCTCCTCCAGTCATCATTCAAGGAGGGATGCAGAAGTGCTCCGAGTGTTCCTCTGAATGACGTGGAACAGGTGACTGTTACTGTGTGTTTAACTAAACAAGGAGTCAGGGAATGAAACCCCTGATCACACCAGAGAAGTCTTTTTGCCCCATACCTCCCAGGTCTCCTTCAGTGAAGACACTCAGGAAGGACAATGAGTTACAGTCAACACCATTGAAAGCATCTGATGGGTCAAGACTCTTCAGAAGGTCCCGAATGTGACGCACGTGTATCCTGGCTTCTCGCACTGTGTATGGCTCTGATGAGCAAAAAGTGAGGAAAGAAACTGGAATTACACATTTGCTACTCCTTTGGCACACAAGTCTCCAAAATGGAACCACAGCAAAGGGCTGCCAGGTGGCCAAAGCCACTCCCTATAAGAACCCTCACTCATTCCCTCCCAAGTCTGAAGGAACTTGCCTTCCACCACTTTCAGCAGCGAGCCCTCCTGCAGTCCTTCAATTGTTTTCAGCTCAGCAAAGTTATCGAGGACGTTGCCATCCAGCTGCAGGGAAAAGCAAGTCCGATGACAGGTATCCTCCCGGTCCATCAAAACTTGGTGGATTTCTTGCACCATCTCTTGAGGAGAAACCTTAAGAAGAGAAGAATCCAGTTATTCTTTACCCTCACATGTGCTCTTGCCAAATTTTGTCCCTCTGCAGCAGAATCAAACAACTTTTGGAGGTAAAAGAGCTGGGTGCACCAAGCACTCAGCATGTGACAGAGGGCAGTAAAAAAACAGAAGGCAGTGTGGGAAACTGGGGGTTCTTCCCTTATCCATTCACACTGCACATTTGTGAAGTCTTGAATGATGCATGAGGAAAACAGCCCATTCCCTCCTCTCGATCAGCCTCGGTGTCCATGGTAGGTCTGGCACGTCCATGCCAGAGCCACACCTCCACAAGGCTCCATGACACCACACATTGCTCACACTGGCGCACTGGGGCTGCTCTTCCACCTCCCTGCTCTGCTCCAGCACCACTGACACTGCTCAGAGGCTCACAGGACTTGGGGTAGTTTACATAAGCTGCTGTAAAAAACACGGCCCGCTATTATTAGCCTATTAAAACTAATAGCCAAGGGGAGTTAAAGGAGAAAAAAAACCAGGCTGAGACACAGCTAGTTCCACAGGGGCTGGGATTTCACTGCACTCTCTGCAGATCTTGGGAAGGTAAGACTTTCCACTTGGTTTCGATTCCAGATGCCTCTCCCCAAGAGATACTTCACCAAAAAAGCTATTTGAATGAAGTATCAAGCTAAATGGGACTATCAGCTAGGCATGTCAGAGCCCATCCTGATCTGGCAGCACATGTCACTGTCCACATGACACAGGCAGAAAGAAGTGGAGACTGCATTGTTCCCTCAGTCTTCAGGCTGGTGCTTGAGCTCCCTGAGCTGTGCTAGCACCTGCCACTGTACCAAACCCAGGTTGGCACAAAGCAGTATCATGCCAAAACTGCTGAGCAAGGGATTTTCCCTTCCTGAGAGTCAGGCCCAGAAATCATGTTTTCATAACCCAGAAGTGGGAAGGTCATTTCCCCTACGCTCAGCTCCACGTTCAAGCCTCTGCCTTCTCCCTCACCTTGCTCTACACCTGGGCTCCAGAACACCCTCTCTGTCCTTGCAATGTCTAGGCAGGCCTGGGCCAGGCAGACTCTTGCTCACATCTTCTCTTCCTTCCTTTTTCTCTCAGAGGCACTGGTCAGGCAGCCTCTCTCCTGCACCCTCCATCCTTTGCTGCCTCCTTTTCCACTTAGTCCCATTACAGGATGAACAGGTAGGGAGCTGTGAGCAGCCTGAAGATACTGTCCAGACTGTTGAGGGCTAACAGGGACCTTCCTGGGCACAGTCTCCTGTCTGCCTGGCGGGACCTGGCTCAAACGTTTCCCACCACCTCCATTCCCTTCCCCAGCAGGCAAGGGCCGATACCTGCAGGGAGAAGGGCTCTATCCCTGGTGCACAGATCTTGACGGTAAATCCCGTGTCCTGTATGACGATGACTTCCTGGTCATTCCCATCTTCTCCCGGGTCAGCCTCCTCATGGCCATTCTGTCTGGCATCCTTCTCACCCTTGAGGTTGTCGTGTGGGCCACTGCCATTCATCAGTGCCACGCCAGACGGGTGCTCTGGGTGAGAAGAGAGGGATTTAGACAAGGTCTGAGCAAAGGGACAGTCCTCTCTGCCCACACACCCAGGGCAATGGGCACTAGAGGGGAGTAGACTGACTTGGACACCACCACCGTCTTCTGGCCAGTCTGAGCAAACCAGGGGTTAAAAGGCAGGAAGGGTTTTACTCTGCACTTGCTGTTTACTAGAGAGAGGTGTGCCGGGCCCTTCCCCTCAAAGTATAATTAACTCTCACTCGCCTGCAGGGTTTGCATCTTCCACAAACAGAGAGGGGAGGGAAGGAGGGCAGGAAGGATGGGTCAGTGTACACCACACTGAGTTGTCTTAAGAAGCCTCTTAATTAAAAAAAATGGGTGTGTGGTGCTTTGCGGCCTGGAGGCAGCTGTAACCTCGGCACCAACATGTTAAACAGCACCTCAGAGCCCTGCTGGGACGCTGCAGCTCAGCAGAGAGAGGGAGGAGAGGAGCTGCAGCGGCTCCGCTGCGTGTCACGTGGGAGCCTGGTTACTCCACAGCCACACAAACAGCTCCCACACCCCTGCCCGCATCTGGCCACCCTCTGCATTGCCAAAATACTTCAGAGAGATCCCATGGTGCCAGGGTGAGGCTTTGCCTGAGCAATTTTATTCAAGAGAAAGGTGACAGCATTTTAAGTGCTCATTTAGACGGATGCGTCACAGGGTTGGGGAGCTCTCTGCACCTACTTCACCACTCTGCAATGGTTTGTTTTCTTTTTCAATAAGGTGGATAGCATCAGAGAGCTGACAAGATCTAGGAAGCTGCCAGTCTCCTAGAGCTGCCTACACCCTGTGAAACAGGCTGGAGACCACACTAAAGAGGACCAAGGTGCTGCCAGGGTAAGCTGGAAGAGTGGAAAGAGCCACTGATGGCAACTTTGGGAGAGGGCAGTCCCCCCTCCCCCTAGCCTGCCAGGCTGGTGCCCCAGAGCATCACACCAGCCCACACACCCAGGGCAATGGGCACTAGAGGGGAGTAGGCATCGTGACCCACAGGATGTGTTCCCAGCAGGGCTGTCCTGGCACACTCAGCTGGACCTCCAAGGTCACACATGACCATTCCAGCTTGGTGCTCCCAGACACCCACTTGCAGGCAGCACAGATGGAGTGGGTCGGGGTCTTTCCCAGGCAGCAGAAACAGTCTTTCTGAGAAGCTGCACAGGGTCAGAGCAGCTCCAAGCCAGGCTAATGCCTCAAGGCTGCAGCCTTGCAGTCAGTGCCATCTGGCAGGTCTCTCTCCTCCTCCTCACCTCTCAGCAAGGCACCAGTCTCCAGTGGATATGGCAGCTCAGCGTCCCTCACCTCACAGACAGCCACTGCGGCTTGAGGACCTACAGCTGTCACAGCTAGTTCTCCCCCATCAGCCCCAATTGCTTCTACAGCCCAGAGAAGTTATCCAGCCTTCATGATAATCCAGAACAGGGATGGAAATGCCATAGTCCTGTGCATGCCCCTGGAACACAACACAAGGCTGCAGCAACAGGCCCTGCTGAAGCATCCCTGAGGGCCATACCCCCACTTCAGACTACAACTGCCAACAGTAAACCCTCAGAGACAACTGCCAGGGCTGAGTTAGGACCTGGTGAAAGAGCAAGAAATGCAGCAAGAGCACATCCTTTCCAAATGGCAGCAGGTAGCAGAGCTGCCTCACGCAGTCTCTGCTGCCTTTGGCAGCTCAGCAGCTGCTGCTCATGTTCCCTGTCACTGTGCGTATGTCCCCAGCACAAGCTGCTCATTTCTTTGACAGATGAAGCCACGGGCAAGCCAGACAAGAGGCCTGGCTCTGGCTCCAGCAGGCTGCAGTCATTCTAGAAAGGAGGAAGAAAAGCTCCACACAAGAGTGCCTCAAGAGATGTGGTTTCAGAAAAACCACACCATGCCCAGAGGGCTGGGGAGAGCCCCTTGTCACACCCTACAGCCAGCACAGCCATGCTCCTGGACTGCCTGAACACGTGGGGACCTGGAGGAAGTGCAGAAAAGCCACCAGAGAAATGCTCCACCTGCGGCTACCAGCACTGCAGAAAGGATGACCTGCCAGGTACCCGAACCGGACTGGCCCAGCCCCTGCCCACCCAAGCAGGGCAGGATCACTGAACTTCTACTTCTGCTCTGGCAGCCAGAAATGGGAGGCAGAATTTGGCTACGAGGAAGGCTGGCATTGCAACCCATGCGAACGCTGGTGTGGAGCACAAAAAATGCCTTCAGTGGCAAAACAGAGCGAGATGGGGAAATCTTCATGCAGCAAGGGAAAGACACCAGCCAGGACCACGCTTCTGCTTTTTACTGCTCAGTGGTGTCAGATCCCCAAACTACTGAGTGTTTCAGAAATCAGAAGACTGTTTCTTGTCTGCAGAAATACAAGACATTTGCCCTTTCCATCCCTCTTTTCCTACTCAAGTGAAGACAGGACTGGCACAACTCTGTGACAAGAGACATGTAGAGGCAACACCTTTATGCCTCCTTGTGCCAGAGAATCCAGCTTCAACCAGCACTGTCTTAAGTTTAGAAACAAAAGTTAAGCCTGGACTGAGAAAGACCTGCTGTGCAGCAGGTTAACCCTTGGATGTGAGCCAGCCAGGGCTTTCCAGCGGGGTCTGTACAGAGTGGGTATGTTTCAACAGAGCACAAGCTGGCCTGGAGGCCATACTGCCTCTTGGGTGCTGACTCACCACATGTGCTCCCCAAGGGAGGCAGAGCTACACTCACCTGCCTTAAAGTGGGTCACTGGTTCCTCCCACCCGCTGCAGCCCTGCTGTGCCGTGGCCTCGGCAGCACCAGCACAGACAGGAAGGCAGATCACGAGGCACTCGATTTCAACTTAGAGATGGAAGGAGGAGCAACAGGGACACCTGAAAAAACCTCTCTCCTGTTCCTCTCTCACTTCAAGCCCCAAACTGGCCAGCAGTTGTGTTTGGCTGCTGGCTCTCACTGTCATGTGCTGCACCCCAGCCAGCTCACAGAAGGCGTCTGAGTCATGGGGAAGCGGTCCCACCCGCTCCGGGGGCAAACCCGGCCGCTCCTCCCGCTTACCGCCCTGCTTGCTGCTGGAGACAGAGCAAGGGGATCCCTTCGCCGGATCACACTGGCCTCGAGACACAGGTCTTGTCTGAAGGCTGTGACCTCTGGTCTCCCCGGTCATTCCAAGGGATGTGCCAGTGTCCCAGCAAAGACCTTCCTTTTCCCCTCGGCCCGTAGTTTGTCCCCACAGGCGCAGTGGAGGCTGCTGAGCTCTGGCTTGTGCTGGCTGGCGGCCGAGCCGTAACACGATGTTCTCATTGCTACTCCGAGCACAGCGTGAACAAGCCTCGCGCTCACGCAGGAGCAGAGCGGGCAGAAGGCAGCTGGGCACCACCTCACCAGGGGAATCGACCCGCGCTCACCTGTCTGCGGTCACACCTGGCAGACGGGATCAGACTGAGGATTAGGTTTCATCTCTGCGCCTGGACATGGAGTTCACACGCCAAGGTGACAGGCCTTGCTTTAATCATGCTTCCTTATTTACAGCCAGGGCGCAGTGGTGGTGGGTGAACACAAGCAGGCAGGATCTTGGAATAATGGACAATGCACACCTGAGCCTGAATACTACTGGCTGCACACAGCCACTGACAGCACAGATCGTGGGAAGTGTTAGCTAATAACTAATTAATGTTCAAACAAATATTCTAAACCGAAGTTAGTAACTAATCCTTTTTTAAGATTATGAGATCAAAAAGTCCGTGACATTACATTGCTGTGAGCTAGCCTGGTCTGCAAGGACTGCGCTATCAGTGAGGTGTTTCCTCTCCTACATTTAGTAACCACAAACTCTTAGAGGCACAAACCTGGAAATTAAACCCCTACCTTTTCCAGCACTGCATGTTGAAATGCAGTTCTTATCAGCTCCAGTGCCATCTGAGGGGCCAGATTCTGACTTTCCCTCCTCAAAGGTATTTCAAGTTCCAAGCAACGTAACAGTTTCTGCAGTTTCCCAAGCAGCTGCAGCCTGAACACCTGCCACTGGTGTGTCAGTGGACACAGGGAAAGTGAATAGTGCTAAACTACAAACTAAGCCACCAGCTTGGGTCAGTGACACCACATCCCCACATGCCACCAGGTGCACCACAAGACAGCATCTGAGACCAGAATTCAGCCACTGCACATGGCCTGAACAAAAATTATAGTGATAGAAAGGCAAAATTTGACCTTGAGACTAAAAAAAACCCAAAAAATCTGTTTCTCATATCCTAGAAGTCTTAGCAAGGACAAAAGCCTGTCTGAGTTACCACTTGGTGCACACTGGAGCAACTAGAGTGGACTCCAGCTGTGCTGTGCCATTTCATGGAGAAGTGAGAGAGAAGGAAAGCCAGATGCGGCCAAGAGGGCGGCTGCGTCCCTCCTATGCAGCAACAACTGGCTGGGGCCCACTGTCCCTACAGCACTGGAATGATGCACCAAGTGAAGGAGGAGAAGGAACATCCCTTAGCACAGCTGCAGAGCTGTTCCATCCCTGCAGGTCAGGCCTCTCCTCTACCTGCACGCAGCTCAGGGGAGCCAAAGTCCCCCTGTGCTGGTCTCTTGTGGTCCCACAGTCCCACCTGCAGTGCTATAGGCTGGGCTGGAGAGATCCACTCCCATCCTTTACAAGGACCATGTTTGCAGTCACAAACAAAAGAGGAATTTGCCTTATGAATTAAAAAGATAAGCAAAACACCCTTATGTTTGCTTTGCTCACATGGACAAGGCACAGACAGGTCCCTCTGTGGTACACACCCAGGTGGGATATCCTGCCACCTTCCTCCTTCTCCCATGAAGTTAAAACATCACCTCTGCTCCCCTCCCCTCTTCTTTGTGCTACCCCATCCCACAGGCAGCCACCCATTCCCAAAAGGGGCACACAGTGTTTAGGCTCCACGAAGCATTGACAGAGCCCCTGGGACAGAGCTGAGCACCTGGGAGAGGAAGCTTCTTTTTCTTCTTCTTCTTCTTCTGCTGCTGCTGCTTTGAGGGCAGAACCTGCACCTGAAGGTCAGGATCGCAGCTTGACCTGCCACCAGGGCAGGTAGCGGGCTCTGTCACTATAAAATGAGCACTTGTGTTCTGAGCCTCAGGTGACACCTCACCAGGGCAAAGAGGCAGCACAACTGCACTTTGGGTTGGCGGGTTTTTCCCCACAATTGCTGGCAGAGCAGAGGATGATATCCCAGGGCTCCCTGGGGAAGGAGGAGGATCTCTGTGCTTTGGCACAGTGTCCGGACCCACCAAGGCTGCGTCTGAACACATGGCTGCTCGTCCCTCGCCGTGGCCCTGGCCGGTGGGATGTGCTCCAGGGCCTGCATCCCCCGCATCAGCTGCTGCCACGTGCTCCTCCCGGCGGCAGGATCTGTGGGCTAAGCTGCTGTCCTCAAGTTTCATGCAGCTCTGGCAGGCCTCAAGCGACTGAGCATGATCAACCAGCCCTGCCGGCCTGTCCCCAAGGTCGGCTGGAAGGACAGTCACCTCATGGGATGCCTCTGCCTGCCGGAGCAGGCTGGCTGTGCCAACACTGGGTCTCGAACCACTCTTATCACAAACTGTCACCGTTCCTTCTTTGTCCTTGGTCTCGGATAGGTCTTGGATGTATTTGGTGCCCTTCTGCAGGTTTCCAGTCACGACCTCACTGGGGATGATGTCTGGATACAGCCCAGCACACCGGGCAGATTCTGGCATCTCTGGGCACACAGCACAGTTTGTGGGAGACTTTGGCAAGAGGGGAGACCTTTCATCAGGCGAGTCAGAGCTGCGCGGCTGGAAGAGGAGATCGGTGACTTGCCTGCAGCAGTTTGTAAAAAGGCTGTTCCCCATGATCACTGGCAGCTTGGCTCATGCAGCATCAGATCAGAACAGTCAGCTGTGTTTCACACATGCACTGAGGTCCCCACAAGGCACACTCCCACGCGCAGCCCGTGCCTTCTCACAGAGTCAGCCGCCTTCTCCAAAGAGAATTCCTCCTTGGGTGAATTCCTCCTCTCACGGTGGCAGGACACAGAGGACTGGCACCCGACTCTGCACAGGATCCCACGTGCTTGCCAGAATCAGATGTTGAACTTGCAGCAGTTCTCCCAAAGTGCTGCCCAGCGACCTTCATCCACCGGCACGCCTTCACCCCTCTCCCCGACTGCCACGCCACACTCACACCACAATACCCGCCAGGTCCCGGAGCGGCTCCCACAGCAGTGGCTCTCCTCTCCTCTCCTCTCCCCGCTGTGCCACAGCACAGCCGGGCTCTGAGGTTCTCCAGGCGCTCAAAGGGGAAGGGGGATGCCGGCCCGATCGCCCTGGCCCCGGGGAGGTTATAAATAGCCCGATCTCGAGTGCCACACCAGTGCAGCATGGGATGAGTGCTCACGCCCCAGCCCTGCCAAACCTGAGCAAGTGAGATGCATTGAATTACAAGGCGAGGGCAGTTACTATGGCACGCCCGGGCCCAGCACAGCCATCCATACTAAGCAGGCGAGCACAAAGCAGCCAGCCAGTGAACCAGTAAGTAGTTTCCAGACGAGTTTTCTCTCCTCTCACCCTGCTCTGCCATATCAAACACAAACAAACCACAAAAATCACACACACAAACCTCTAACTCCTCTCCTCTCTCCATGCTACATTAAGAAAAATCACAGCAACTGAAGCAGGGATTATGGAGCTGGAAATTTCTCCAGGTACCAGGTGCTCCAGGGAGGCTGTGGCCAAACAGGCCACCACAGGCTGCCAGTGAGGCCGTGCTGCAAACAGCTGCTCCTCACCCTCCCTCGGCAGCATCAGCCAGGCCTCACGGCCCCTCTGCACACATCCTGTGCTGGCAGGTATGTGCTCCACACTCAGCTACGTCGGTTCCTTCAGTGGTCCAGGTTTCCTGGGACACACGCAAACAACCAGATCTTTCAAACACTTGACATGATGTTCATGAGCTGTAGCCTAAACCAAGCAGCCCTGGACCTGCTTGGGAAAGCTTTTGTGAGCACTCGACATAACTACATTAACAAGAAGGGACACAACTCTGCACCAAGCAGAAGAAAAATACATGCCACATCTCTAGCACAAAAATGCCAGAACTAGAACAGAGCCAGGACCACAGAGCCAGGACCACACAGCTCACGTGGTCTCTGCTCAAGGCCAACACAACACACACAAGAGGCAGGGCAAGCCCCTCTGCAGCAGTGGCCCTGGAAAGGCCAGGAGCAGTCCCTGGAGTCTCTGAGCCAACCAGCCACCTGCCAGGAGAAATGGGCTGAAAAACAGACCAGCAGCTCTCCACAGAAACCCCAGCCAGCTTCTGCTGTCCTTTTAAAGTTAAGAGAAACCAGAAGTCTTTCCCAGTCCAACTTGTTTCAGCTCCTGCCCTAGTAAGCAAGGAGCCCTCAGAACTCCCACAATTGCTCCTTCAGCACACGAGCTGGTGGGCCTTGGAGCCCCAAGACCCCTCAGCCTCGTGAGCCAGCACCAAGTTTTAGATCCCATCAGTATTGCTAACTCATGTTTTTCTGATTATTTTTGAAGGGGTTCAGATGTATTGACAGCTTCAGCTCTTCTTCCTTACCAAGAGATCTCTGGAAGAAAAATCTCCCAGAGAAGCACCTGGTCAGGTCTCATGAAGCTGAGCCACATTTCTCCGACTCCAGCCAAAGCAAGCTCAGAGCAGTTAACATATGAAGGCTGGTGCCAGTACAGTAAATGCAAATTAAATTTTAGCTAAGTAATTAAACTAAATAAATAGTTTAATGAATCCTAATAAATTGACTAAATGAACAAGCATTAGGTCCACAGACGGCCCTAATGGAAATGTGACTGCAGGACATCCCACTGGGCAGGTGGGAGACACACAGCGGTGCCTCCTTCTGCCTCCCCTGCAGAAACCACAGCTTCCTAGGAACTTCCAGCACTTTAGGTGCAACAAGGACTTCTTTTAATAAGAGCCCACAGTAAAACACTAGAGCTGCTCTACTGACATCATTAAACTCAAATTGGTTCTAACCCATCTGTGGGCAGAAGTACAAGATCTCCATTTATTTCTCAGCAGCTTCACACCACAAAGACCGACTGGCACAGAGAGCAGTGGTGGGGCTGCAGCCTGTGGTGCTCTCAGCAGAGTCAAACCTCAGGACATTCACAGGGTCCCACAGCTGCTGGCTCGGCTGCTTACAAGCACTGAAATGCCTGTGCTTTGCATCTGGCACTCTAAGCCACCCACACTGTGCTCTCCTCATCTGGGAACTACATTTAAACCCACTTGTAAACTTTCCATCTGGCCAAAACTTTGGAAACTTAGCCCTGAAAGTGGCTCTCTGGGTGACCCTGCTACAACAACGTGCAATTCAAACATCACAGAAATCAGGAGCAAAGAATAGGACTAAGGCAAAGTGCAAAGATCAGCACCAACAAAAACATCAACTGTGTCAGGGGGAGCACGTTTCTCAAATTTCAAGAGAGCTGAAGGAAGGAATCACATTTCAGACAGATACCGAGAAACAACCAATAATTCTCCAAGTCTCTGTGCTTAACTCTGGCACATATCTGAGTTTCAGAAAGCTACTGGGACAGCAACAGCCCAAGGCATGGAACCAGCCTGCTGGTCTCTGTGTGCAGCGGGACCAGCAGAACATCAGGCCTGCAGACAGAAGCAGCAGTGCTGGGAAGCAACAGCTACAGCTCCGCAGTGTTGCAATGGAGGACCCCAGCTTCACCTCATGCTACCACCAACACCTGTCACCACAGCCACAGTGGCTCTGGATAAAACTACATGCAGCATGAGCCTGGAGGAATCAACTTTGCCAGTCCTGAGAATCCCATATAAACCTCAATGTGGCCAAGAGCCCCAAGACCCACAGACGGGGTGGTGGGGAGCTCTGACAGCTGTGTTGTTGTCCTCAGCAGCTCCCACTGCCTTCCTGCACCCTGTGGCACAGCTGTGCTGATTAACTTGGAGCCACCCACTCAGTCACCCTGCACTGGCCGCCCACAGCTATCCCGGGTCCTCTTGGGCCACACACAGCCCTGGGGACAGGACTGGGTGGCCGCTCCCCACAGCCCTGCAAGAGTGTGCTGCAAGTGACAGCCTGGGAAACTCACCCATCCCACAAGAACCCCTCTACCAGGGACATGGAGTGACCCCATCCTACCTTGCAGAGTGCCCTAACCCAAGGTGGTACCAAAGCCTACCTCAGCCCTAGACCAACCTGCAGCTGAGCTTCCAGGCCTTGGAGACTTCACAGGCTCTGGGGCCACTGACAGCAGAGACAGAGCCTTACCCCAGTGCCCGCCCACAGGGCATTTGGCACAGCTTGCCAACAGCCAGGATTCACCATTCCCAGCCTTGTCCAACCCCAGCAGCAGGAGGGTGGCTAGCGGGAAGCCTGGGAAGGAGGGCTGGTGTCAGGGTAATCTGACCTGCTGGAGGTCAGGGCAAGAGCTGTGATCCTGCAGTTTTATGCCATTGGACAGTAAATACATACAACTCCTCTGCACCTGCAGCCTCCTCAACAGGTCAAAGTAGAGATTTTCTCTTTAAAGTGAAAGGCAAACTAAGGAAATGCTTTTTAAAAGAAATGCAACATTACCCCAATGTCACTCAGCTGTAGGGAACCTCACTTTAGTGGTCTGCTTCATGGGATTTTTCCCTCAGAACTAGTCAAGTGCCTGTTGAGCACCACAGCAGTTATTTCTTCTGCTGGAGAAAACAGCCTGCACTTCTGCAAGCGCAGATCTATTTTCCCACCCAAAGAGGGAAGGTTTGTCCCCTGTGTATGTGCCTCTATGCCAAACTGTCAGGAAAATGTCCTGGACTCTACAACCTTAGAGAGGCAGAATGCAACAGAAAGCTCCACTGGCAAAGGGGTACACGCAAACTCTGCTGCATCAACCATGCACTTGCAGGAGGTGAGAACCAGAGGCTAACCCTGGGACAGCCTTGCTACTATGGCAAAAACTTGACCTGCTGCCAAAATTGACAGCCACCATCACCACGAGAGGAGCCACGCGTTGGTTTTCATCTTTGGCATGTGGAGTGGCTTTGCTTCTTAAATGCAAATCAAAAAAATGCATGAACTTCAAACCCATAAAGCTTCTAGAAATAACAACTTTCCAGCACAACCAATGGAGCACGATGCAGGAAAGCAAAGCGGGTGCTGCGAAGCTGTGCCAGAAGAGGGGTGTGCTGCCAAGTTTAGTCATGTACAGACGATGAAGGCAAACACAGGACTCTGCAACACGGCGCTGGTTTTACTGTGCACGAGGCAGTTCTGTGTCTGCAGGTGGATTTATCTCAGTGCATGTTCCTGACCTACTTATTTCCACTTTTCAGCTGGGAAACCCAGAAGCAAGGCTGCTCAGGCAGAGTAGTAACCTTCCAGTGGGAGCTCAGCTCTTTCCCCACTGGCAGAACGGCACTGAACATGATCCCCTCAGGTTCCCATCCCTCATCTTGCTGCACAGATGCTGTGTTATCATGCTCCTTTCCTCTTCTCATCTTTATAATGGTGATCGGATTTCTCTTGCACAACTTTACTCTGACTCTTCCCCTGAAGCCTGTTAAGAGCTGCATACTAAAAAATTCCCAACTGCCAGCAATTCAGCCCTTTCTGAAACATCAGTGAACCTCCAAGGTCAGGCGACAGACAGCGATAGCAGATCTCAAGATTAAGAATCAGCCTTCTGACCTTGTTGCTAATGCACAGCTACACTTGCTTCCACAGCAGTTTTCCATTAACACCTGCATTCTCTGCTGCTCTAACAGAAGACGTGGCTGAAGGCATGGGTGGTCGGGACGTTCAGGGATGGAGGGACTGAGCTGGAAAAAATTACATCTGGGCAAGGCAATGTTGAAAGGCATTTTATGGTGGTTTTATAAATGTGCATGAGAAACGTATTCAAAGGGCAGTGAAGACTGTAGGAACAAAACTAAGCCAAGAAACACTGTGCACAATGGCCGTCTCTGATCTGATGCTAGCTTATAAGAAAGGTAACTTAAGCTAAAACTGCCCTCATCTGCCCCTAACACCTTCCCCCATTCCTTCCCAAACCCAAGAGGTGCCTGAGCAATTGTGCAGTGCTGAAACATGCGGAGGATTTTTCCACCTTCCATCCTCCCTCAGCAATCAGTTGCACCCGAAGAGGCAGGGATTACACCACGTAACTTTTTAACCCAGTTGCTGGCACTGCAGGCGTGATGCCTGCTTCAAAATCTGGCACGGGGGGGAGAGGGGGAGGCTCTCAGCACTGAGCTCCCCACTCTTGAACTGCATCCAACCTGCTCCACCACCAAATGCCAGTGAACTTTGCCTTGGGTGACAAACTTCAAAAATCCACCTCGACACCATAAAATCGGGGGCAGGGGGAAGGAAGCAGCAGGCGTGTCACTCAGGGGATTCACGTGCCTCAGGGCTAAGGCCAACCACAAGCCATGCTGCTTGTACCCCTTCTGCTTGTACTTCAGAGACCAGAGCAAAAAAGCCGAGCCCGAGATCAGCCCTGAGAGCTGTAAGTTCTTGAAAACACAGCACACCAAGCTGAGCAGACCCAGGGCAGGGGGAAGCAGGGTCCGTGCCAGCCCTGCAGCTGGCACTGAGGACAGTCGGGACACGGGGCTGCCCCCGTCCCTGGCCCGAGCCTCTCAGGCTCCGACACACAGCAAGAACACCCAGCAAGCAATTAGTTAAAACCTGCCATTTCCAGCCGGGGTCTCGAACAAGCCCTTGCCCTTCCCAGAAAAACCCTTCCTGCTGTTTCCAAACGTGCCCGTGGCTCCCGCATCCCGGCCCCGCGGGAGCGCCCAGCCCTCCCGTGCCCCCCGGCCCGGCACACCCGTGTCCGTGCCCGCGGCGCCCCACGCAGCCCCCCGGCCCCGGGACCGGCCCCAGGGCCCCC
>VWZF01001080.1:878690-892373 GCA_013396755.1 Sclerurus mexicanus
GGGGGGCACTGTGGGTGCCAGACCCCTGCCTCTTGCCGGGCTCACTCTTGGCCGACCTGGCCCTGGCCGCGGGCTCCTGCACGGGCTGCCGTGGGGACCTGTGCGCCCGGGAGGCCGCGGTGGCACCGGGCGAGCCGCNGGTAGGCAGCCGCCTCCGTCTGCTTCTGCAGCTCGGTGTCGAGGATGGTGACGCGGTGGCTCCGGCGCTTCAGCTCCTCCAGGAACCGGCGCTCCTTGCTGCGGAGGCTGGACCGCAGCGCGGCCACCAGCGTCTCCTTGTGCTGCAGCTCCTTGCGCAGCTCCAGGTTGTCCTTCTCCTTCTCCTGCAGCTGGGCCTCCATCACCCGGCACTTCTCCTCCAGCTCCCGGTCCAGGACATCTGTGAGTCAAGGCACAGGGAGGGGTCAGGAGGGGCGGCGGGGGCTCAGTCCACTGCTTCTGCCAGGTCCCCTCATGATCCCAACATGGACGTGGCTGTTGACCACTCCACGGTATCAGCATGTCCAAGCAGTGCCAATGAGGCTGGGTTAATGCTTCTTGAAGCCAGGGCTCCAAAATTTCCCATGAGCTACCCAAACACAGGATCGCTGCCAGCACTGGCACAGGAATCCTGTCAGCCCTGAGCTGTGGTGCTGCTGACAGTGCCATGTGTAACACCCAAATGTGGGTGAAAGCAAAGGCAGTTTCAGTGGAGGACATTGTTGCCATGGAACCTGACACATCTACCTTTAAACTCGAGTTTTAAAATTTCCCTAGGTAACTGGTTTTTCATCCTAAAAGTGACTCTGAGTGTATGCAGAGGGTGTGGGGGAGTACATGGGCTGGGAGAGAAAAGGAAATCATTCAGGGAAACCATCAGCTCAACTTTGGCCTCAAGCCCTAGGACTCCACAGCCCGGTTAACGAGGATGGAGATGGTAATCCAGTATTACAGAGGAGCTGGGCTGTGCTTATCAGAGAAGGAGTTTCCATGCCAGGAGGGAGGAATGGGATCCGGGGAACCCCATCCTAGCACAGTAGGGCCAGTCAGGCAGGCAGATTCACACCTTGGGGTGGAGGGGCTGAGCTCAGCGGGCAGCAGGAGGGCTGGGCTGGACTCCTGCCCCCAGCAGCCCCAGCCGCCCACTCCAACACCCAGCCCTTGGCAGGGCACAGGCTGGCACCTGCCCACGCTCCCCAGCCTGCCCAGGCCTGCTGCCATCCTCTGCAATAATCTGCTTTTACAATACAGCCCTTACAGCCTCAGCTTCTCAGTGCTGCTGCAGATGGAAAACGCTGTATAATGAGGTCCCAGGGAGGCAGTTGCAGGCAATAATTATTGCGTGAATGGCATTAGAAGAGCAATCATTTGACGGCATCATAAAGGAGGTGCTGCCCCATAAATGTGGCAAAATGATTGTGCCTTTCATCAGCTCTAAAAGGCTGAAGGATGGGCACAGACTACGTGTGGGACTCGCTGCATTGTGTCTGGTGACACCTGATGGGCTGGGCACCAGACCCTTCCCCATCAGAGAGCCCACTGGTGCAGGGAAGGGACCCCTGGCTCTATGGGTAGGGCTGAGAGAGTAGAATCACCCTGGAGCTGGCTAGCCACAGCAGTGTGTGAGGGTGCCAAGAGCAAGGACCCCGACAGCCCCAGTGAGAGCAGCCTGCACCCACCCTGGCACTGCCAGTCCTGGTGCTGAGGATGCAGCATAGTCTGGGGCTTAGTGCCAGGAACTGTGCCCAGGCAGTGTCAGGGAGGAGTTTCAGCTTCATCCCTGGCACGGAGGAGGGAAAGGAGCCAAGCTGCTCACAGAGCATCCTCTGTCGGCTGCAGGGTTCCTGGGCTGCCAGGAGGCTGTGAACTGCACACTGCCTTCCCAGCCCTGCCCTCAGCCTCTCCTGTCCCCTCAAGCAAGGACCATGTCCCCTCCCTGGGCAGCTCCAACCGGCCCCATCCAGCCCACGCTCTTCAGGTGGCCTCCACACCCACACAAGCTCTCCCTTATCTTGTGCCCAAAGCTGTGCTCTTACCTTTTTGGCGGGCTTCTAGCTCTTTCATTTCCAGGTCATGGGTGAGCTCTGGAAGAAAAATGGAACAGGACTGAGGAGGAGCATTCCACCCATCCTGCGCTCCCTGTGTCTCCCTCTGCTCCCTCTGGGGCATTAGACATCGCTGGGGCTGCAGCACTGTCTCTTCCTGGCCCATGTGAGAGCATGGCCATCTCAGAGCACCAGCCACAGGTGAGCTAAAAATAGACAATTTTGGCAATCTGTGTTAATAAGCAGCCTGGTGGCCAAGGCAGCGTCTGTGGGTCCTATCCCACAGCAGAGTGGGGGGCTTCATTCCTCTAGCAATGCCTTTCCCTTTTCTAAGAGAGTTGCTAAACCATTTTCAGTGCTTTAAATCAGGACAAAGAGCAGAGCAATGGACTGAAAATAGATCAAAGTGTAAGCTGCCACCCGAAGCATTTCATAATTTACTGCTCCAGGCTGATCACTGTCTCTGTGTGTGACGCAAGCGGGACTGCCTCGTCCTGGCACAATGTGCCTGCAGAAGGATATTGCCCTGCTCCAGGGCAACGTGGAGCTTCCAAATCCCAGGAGCTGCAGCCCCTTCTTGCCTGCTCAGCTCTGACATGCTGCCTGCTCTCTGTCTGCTTTCTGCTTAGTCCCAGGCTACAACACCAGCTCATAAAGGGCAGCTCAGGGACCTTCTGGAGTTCACTTTACCCTGCATGCTTTTACAGATAGTCCCTTTTGAATTAGTTATCACAGCCCACCCAACCACCAGCAGCCCTGAGGAGGGGAGGAGAGGGGCAGCAGCAGCATTTAGCTGTTTAGGGACTTTTTCTCTTGTGAAAATGAGTTCAAATGGTTAATCTTTGCCCTACATTTTTCTTTTAATCTGCTTTCATGTTGACTCTAATCCTCATCACTGCCATCCTCCTGAAACTGAATGCTTGGCTCAGGCTGCTCTGCCTGTCTGTCTTGGAAAACAAATCTGTAGTGAGAAGGTAGAAGTACCCGAGAATGTAATGCAGTTTCTGGAAAGCAGACTGCCCCAGTGGGAATCAACGGCCATTGTGCTATTTTTCTGAAGCTAAAATAGTAGGTTTGGAGTCTCAGATATATTTCAAATGAAAACCAAAGCAATTCCCTATTTCCAAAGCCAGTGTCTTGCTGGGCAAGAGCAAGGGTGACGCACCACCTGGGGTCCCAGCTTCTGCACTGGAGCCACTGGGGCTTGTAGGAACCTGCCCCAGTATCGTCCCCATGACCCCCGAGGGGCAGATGAGAACCAGCTCTGTGGGAGGGAGAGCCCTTCCCACAGGGATGCCTTGGAGAGGCCAAGGGAACAGTGAAAAAGTCGGAAAAAACAGTGCCCGGGCTGCCAGCACAGCTCCACGGGGCTACAGTGAGGAAGAACTTAGTGAATCCACTTTCCTCCCGCAAACAGCCCTCCCCCCCACCCCCCCGCAGATAATGGCATTCAAATGCCAGCAAAGTCACCTTAAAACTACCCAAGGGGTTGCCCCATCACTCCTGGCAGAATGGGCACTGCAGAACCACACATGTCACCTGGGAAGACAGGACCCCTCCAGTCAGACAGGGCTGTCCATGGGTCACACTGGGAAGGGGAGATCACTGCCAGCCAGCTGTGCAGCAGGCTCATTTCAGCCCCTGGGGACAGACCCCCCCAGCCTGATTCAGGCAGGAAAAACCCACTGTCTTGCTTGTCTGGAGAGGCTGTAGATGAAGACATCAAAACAATGAAACAGAACAGCAAAAGCTCAGAAAGGGTGGGGGAAAACAGCCAATTTTATCAGTGCAGACATGTCTTTGTTTCCCAGGAATCTGTGAGGATGAGAGGCTGGAAGACAAGGAGTAATTAGCTACAGCTGAATTATTGATGAGAGCAATGACACAAGTTGGAATGAGTTTCAGTGGTGGCAGGAGACCGGGTGGCCGTCACTCCTGTAGGGATGGCTCGAGGGGAGGGTGACACTGCTGCCATGGGGCCATGGGTAGGGGGCTGGCAGCTGTGCTCCCCACAGCCACAGCCAGGCATGGCCCCAAGCCTCGTGCTGCAGTTTGGCTCTTGCCTTCCCTGCATCCCGCTGAGTGCCTGCATGAGCACCCTGGGGTGCCAGCAGGAGCTTTCCTGCCCAAGGTGCTCCACAAGCAGGCAGTTCCCATACGCTGTGGCCATCCCAATGCTCACCTGAGCAGTGTTTCTGCAGGCGAAGGATCTCCAGGTGCAGGTCATGAAGCAGCTCCATTTGCTCCTTCTTCAGGAAGGCGATGTGCCGCTGCACGCTCTGGATCTGGTGCTCCAGGGACACTGTCTCCATCGTAACCAAATTCACAGTCCAGGCCTGAGGGGAGGAGAGATGGCTGGTGATTAAATGTGCAGCAGCACACAGGGCTTGTGAGCCCCAGCCCCAGAGCCCTCGTGAAGGACAGAGCCTGCAGGTGCGGGGTAGTGCCTGCTCTCCTCTACCTTTTCCACAGGGTGAGGCAGCCCTGCTCAGCTGATCCCCGGGGAATGGACCCAGCCCTGCCACCACCCAGTGCCTGTGGGGTCAGCTGCTGTCCTGCCTGCTCAGAGACTGCACGGGCAGAAAATGCTGCTGCATGGACCCTGGCAGCACAGCAGCCATTTCTGTTCTGATTTTGGCCCCAGGAAATATTTTATGACTGAGCAGGATGCATCTGGGACAGGATTGCTCCCCGCCGTCCCCAGGTGGGAGTTGCACCAGAGATGATTTTGGCTCTCACTTGACAAGCCACACATTATGCAGCAGTAACTGCAGCGAGTGATCCAGCACATGAAAAATACAATATGCTCCATCTAACCCGATCAGCGCTTTGTGGCGAGGAGAGTCATGTTGTCTTCCAGGAGAAGAAATGTCTTCCCTGGTAATTTGCCTGGCAGACAAGAACTGCTGGCAGCCTGTGCCGGGTGGCTGAGCCAGGCTGGGGGTCCAGCACCACATGTCATCAATGGCTTCGGCAAAGCAGCTGCGCGAGCCACCCACCTGTGCTGCTGCACAGAGAGATAAAAATAACCCCTGAAAGAATACTTAATCCTGGGAAATAACATTTTGCTGTGTGTGGAATCTGTCCTTGCTCCCCACACCCAGCCCAGGAGGAGGAAAGCTGCAGCAAACCAAGGTAACCTGGCAGTGCTGGGTGAGCAGCTGGACTCAATGACCTGAGAGTTTTTCCCAACCTAAAAAATTCTATAGGAAGACATTGTGCCACAAGCCTGAGGGACAGTGTGCATTCTGTCCCTGGGAAGCTGCTTCCATTCTCTCCTTCATCCACATCTGACTCCAGTTTTCTTTCTACGGAAACTCCACAACCAAGGAAGTGCTGTGGCTCATGGTTCTGGCCCACCTGGCATGGTCACATAGGGCATTTTAAGATAATTTCTGCAACCAGAATTGATCAAACTGCATTTAAGATCAATCCCACAGTAAGTGATCTTGGCAGTGCCCCAAGGTCAAAGCTTTGTTCCTGCCAAAGGCTCTGCAGGTTTGTGATGACCCTCAGTCAGGTCTGCATGTTCCTGCATTTGGTGAGATGGGGAGTGCAAGGTAGTTGGAGGCAGCTACAGCCCCCAACTGGCAGGTAAAGGAGTAAAAATGATCCAAATTGTATTCTTCTATGGTTGTCCCTACCGAGGGGGGGGTCATACCCAGCTGTGCCAGGAGCTGGGGCTGGTCTGGTCATCCCCCTCAGAGGGCTGTACATCCTGGTGCCAGTGCAACAGTTATGAGAGTTGACTGGCATCTGCCAGAGACCAGGGATGCAAACCACACCACAGCTACACCCTCCTGCCAGCCCTGGATGTGATGGGCTGGGCTCCAGGCAGCTTCTTGATGGGAGTTGTGGTACCTCATCTCAGGAAACATCAGAAAGTAGGTTGGCCGAAGCCCGGGGGACGCACAGTGCTATTTTCAAGCACTTTGTTCTGTCTAGTTGGAATGTCTTTAGTAGAAATGGCTGCAAATTTTCCATTGAACTTTCCCTTCTACCTTTAAGTAGGAAATTGCTCTTTTTTTTAACTAGTGAAAATGTTTTCCTTTAAAAATAAATAGCTGATAAATATCAAGCTGTAAGGAAGTCAAAGAAAAACAAATCTGAAATTGAGATCTATTTATCATCTCTGATTTGAAAACTAAAGAGCCTTCATAATTTACCTGTGTATGGGGTCAAAAGAAGTCTGTCTCCAAAATTACTGTGGGAAATCTTTAGTGGTTTGTATCAGCTTTGCCTGTCCAACATGACTTTCACCATTTCTCTTGAGAAACAGCTCTCTGTTTTTCACAGGAACATCTGAGGTTTCATGGTGGGGAGAGAGCACCTTCTTTTGTCTAGCCATGAACCTCCCACCAGCACTGAGGGCACAGAGGGAGTCAGGGGCAGGACACAGACACAGGCAGGACAGGAGCTGTGTTCATTGGAAATGGAGACAGCGCTGGAAAGTTGTGCTGCTGCCCAAATGCAGTGATGGGAAGAGCTCTCATGAGGCTCTGGGGACCTGAGGCTGCTGCTGTTCACCACTCACAGCCCCATGGATGAGAGGAGGACTGTGCTGTCCCCTTTGCAGGTCATGCAGCTCTGCCTCACAGGTATTGATGCAAGAACCAGAGCTGTTAAGGAAGCTGCAATCTCATCCTGAGGCTTCAGTAGCATCTGTGAGGCTTTGGAGTGTTATGAGGGCAGCAGATAAGCACTCGTCTCACCAAGGCAGAGTCCACCTGTTACCCCTGCTCTGATCCCTGCCTCGCTGCTGTAGCTCTTTCTTCTCTTTTCCAGACTAGTTCTAACTTGCCAAAGCAACTGGTGGTGGAAGCTCTCAGAGTGACCATGTACTCCGAAGAGTTATGTATGAGGTTACAACTCTGGAAAACAATGTCATTCATAACAAGAGCCAAGGATAAGCGATAGTCCTCTTTAGCTTGAAGGATGCTCTTGCCTTTGTGCTTCTGAGAACTGTACATGTACACACACAGCAGAAAAGGAGGCAGCAATCAGCTGAGCAGTGGGGTTTGTCCCTATTCGAAGGTGACAAGTACAGCCTGAGCTGGCCCTTGTTCAGCTCTGGCTGAACAGCTCTCTCCAGTTCTGGAGACTAGACATCCAAGGGGCTTTGATCCATCACGGAGAGCTTTCTAGGAACAAGGTTCCCCTGCTGACCATCTAAGAAATTGAGCACATGGCTTCTGAGCCAGTGCTGGGCTCAGGCCGCTGCAATTCCCCATGCAGGGTGACCATGGGCACAGTCTTGACTGCTGAATCTTCCTGTGGGCCTACCTCTGCCTCTAAACCACATTTTTCCCCTGCTCCTTATCCTTTCACCACACAGCCACAACCTTTGGGACAAACACATTGGGAGTCCTGATTTCAGCTGGTTGTTTCAAAGTGCTGTTGGAAAAGCCCAGTGAGATTTGCAATTTCTTCCCAATTTATCAAATTTTTATTTCACAAACCAAAATGACTGAAGCAGCCTCTGGGAGTAGCTACAGCGACTGATCCAATTACAAGTCTATCAAGAGCTGATTTCCTTTGCCCAGACAGGTTGGTTGAGAATTTGCTTCCAGGGCAAAACTCTACTGAAGTCTGTTGTTCAGTGCAAATCAGAATCCCAAAACTCTGATGCAAGAAAAACCCTCCATCCCAATGATGCATCTGAAAGGCAGATGCAGTACTGCATGTCCCTGTACCCCTGCACACACACCATTACAGCAAGGTCCAGCCCTTATCCGTGTGATCATTATTCCCCATAAACAGCAAAGTAGCTGGGAGTCAGAGGGCACAAATGAGGTTTGCAGGAACAGGTCGATAATTTATCCTGCTGTGGTTGCCAGCAAACCCCTCTCCTTCACATCAAAACATACACAAGAATAAACACTGATACACATTAGAAATCCATAGTGTTTAGTATTTACAGCTCAAAGAATGCAAAGAAAAACTTTGCAGCAATGCCATAAAGCCAGTGTATCTTTAAATGTAGGGAAATCAGACAGCAGGAAGCTCAGAAACTTGCAGAAGGTCACAGAGGCAGTGGCAACGCCAGGAATAGAAACCAGAGGTGAAATCCCGGCCTTGGAAAAGTCAGTGGGAAACCTTCCCTGATCTCAGCAGAGGCAGAATTACACTCGGAGTGCTGTTTGCTATTCATTATCTGTCAGTGTCTATTTACAGATAAAATCAATACAGACGTTGATTATAAATTATTGTGTTTTCTCACAATTCTCTGAGCACAACTGCCCGAGGAACAGCCCCAGAGAGGCTCGTCAGGGGGCTGCGGATGCTGACGGCAAGGCCATGCTTTCTCCTCCCGGCTCCGGGGGAATTCTCTACGGATCGAGCTCTGCTCTGGGAGCAGAACCGGGCCCGTCCCCGCCGCTCGGGGCCAATCCTCCCCTCCCAGAGGAGCTCCCAGGGCTTCGGCAGCGACACTGCCCGGCCGGAGCGCTGAGCTCCGCAGCGGGCGGCAGAGCCCGGCGGGGCTGGGGCTGGGGACAGCGGGGACAGCCCGCCGGCGGGGCGGCACCGGCGCTGCGGCGCGGAGAGCGGGTCGCGCACCGGGAGAAGCAACTTCCAGAACCGGCACAGCGGGGCTTGCGGGCAACTTCAGCGGGGNGTGGGGGCTCCGCTCCCCGGGAACCTTCGGGGGCTCCTCTCCCCGGGACCTTCGGGGGCTCCGCTCCCCGGGACCCTCGGGGCCGCGCTCCCGCTTGTCTGGACCTTCGGTCGGGCTGGGTCCCGCTCCCCGGGGACCCTCGGGGCCCCCGTGCCGCTCCCCGGGGACTGTCGGGGCCCCGCTCGCCGGGACCCTGCGGCCGCCGCTCCCCGCCGCTGTCCGCGGTGCTGAAGCGGATCCCGGAGCCGCGACGGGTCCCGCCCAGCCCCGGGCTTGTGGACCACCCGAATAGCCCCGGGGGGCTCGGGGTCTGCGGGGGAGGCAGCGGCGGTGTGTCCCTGGAGGGGAGGGGGCTGCGGTGTTACCGCCACTCGGGGGGATGTGAATCAAATGCGGGCCGGTGCCGGCGGGGGCCGGGAAACCCAGTGGGTCAAACCGGCAAAGCTGTGGTCAGAGATGGTGAAAAGAGATTGTTTACTCATGTGGGTACTGATTCTTCGTGCCTTTTGTTTGCGGTGCCCAGACCAGCTGGGGCTCCACATTCAAAGATGACTCAATCCTTTGCGCCTCTGCTCCGGCGGGGAAGCTGGGATGCGGTGGCGTGTTCCATGCTGCACGGCAGTGACGGCGCAGGGAAATGGTAGCGTCCTCCCCGTCAGCTGACAGTCTGCTGATCCCCGTTCCCTTAAACCCAAATCTGCCACAGAGAGTGCGGTGTTCCTGCTCTGATGCTTAGCTGGGTTGTGCTGCCATCCTTCTGCTTGTACCAGTGCACAACCAGCACAAGGAGGGGCTGTAGGGCAGCCCACAGGTTCGTGGTATCATTCTGCCATCCCACATCCTTGCCTCCCTTTGGGTGCTTCCAGGCTCTGAGTGAGTGCTTGTGCTCCACAGAGCGACTGAGGATGTGCCAATAGATTGCCCTGTCCCTGCAGCAGAGCACATGCTCCAGGTGTAATAGGAAGGATTTGTGACACCCTTGCATGCCTTGGATGCCTGTGTGAAGGAGCTTTTCTTGTTCAGAGAAGGGCTGTCTCATTAGGAGCCCCTCTCATCCATTTGTGGCCATCAGGTCAACGCTTGCCAAGATGTCACTTGTCTCTCTCAGGGCAGTGTGCCATGTTTGGAGTGTGTGGGTGTTTTTAATGTCTCACTATGTCTTCCCCTAGCTTGTGTGCTAACTTGAGTAGCAGGGACCTACAGACGGCAGGTGGGGGGAGTTGGGGGACCGGGGATGTCTGAGTGCATCATGTTTCATGAGGTTTGTACAATTTTCATTGATTTTCCACTGGATAAAACAGTCAAGGTCAGGCACTCAGGGACAGAGGGCTGCTCTGTAAATGAGGTCATCGCTCCAGGATGCAGCCTGCCGTGCCAGACGGCAGCAGAGCACCACACATCCTCTGCACCCAGCATGGCACAGGATAATGTCAGCTGCCTCCACTGTGATTGCCTGGCAGCTTGTGGTCAACTTGATGCACACACACTGTTCTTGTTTCCCATCACTAGTTCCACAACTGGTTTCACTGGCAGCTTTTTGGAGCAGGACCTGGCAATCCCTTTGCTGATGCCTCCAGCCACCCTTATGTCCTGCAACACAGGTATGCCGTGACCCTTCCCCACTCCTTCTTTGCTCCAAGAGACAGGAACTGCTGCTTGAACAGGTCCGAGGTTGTTTGTGATCGTCATAATGAGGCAAAACCGGCAAGGATACCATTTCAGGAGGAATTGCGGCCTCCCGTTGCCAGCCCAGATGTGTGACTGAGCTCTGGAAGCAGATGGGCAGAACCAGCTCATTGTACACCAGCTGGGACACATCTCATTGCCATGTGCACAATGAGGGCACTGGCAGCTGGTGCTCCTGGTGACCCCGACATGCAGCAGCGTGGCAGTGTGAGCAGCAGACATGAGGGGACCCACCGTGCACCTTGGCCAAGGGTTCTGCTCCAGCGACATGGCTCTTCCCCTGGAGCGAGATTGGTGGAAATTGAGGGGATGTGTGGATGAGGGATGCTGGATGCGGGGATTTGAAATGTGGTGATCTGGGATGCGAGGATGTAAGGATACGGGGATGTGCGAATGAGGGATGAGGGACGCGGGATGCGAGCACTGCGGATGGGGCTGCGGGCGGCAGCTCTGCCGAGCGGGGCTGGGCTCGGTGCTGCCGCTGCCGCCGCCGCTGCTCCGTGCCGGCACTGACCTCTAGTGGTACCGGCACCGGCAGCGACACTGGCACCGAGTGTGGACAGCGGTAAGGACAGCGCTACTGGCACCAGCACCAGTACGGGCAGCGCCCGTGTGGGTGGCACTGGAGTACGGTCCTGCCAGGCTGCAGCCCCGGTGGTGCCAGGGCTTCCTGCTGTGGCTGAGCTGACACCTCGCACTCCGCACCTGCTGCTGGGACGGGGGTCGCGACCGTGCTGCCCTGGGAGGGGAAGGTGTGCTGTGCACCACGGCCTCGCTCTGCCCTCAGAGGTCTCTGAGTCTCGCTCTGACAATGAGGTCTGGTTGATCCCGTCTTAGCCGAGATACCTGTCCCGGGAGGGCAGGTAAGGACGGCAGGGATCACCGTGCCGCAGTCAGCGGGCAGAGGCAGGCCCCGGGCAGCACCTGGGGCTGCTCCTGCCCACGCATCCTTTCTTCGGGGGCTGCCGGAGGAGCTTCTTCCTGCTGGGTGAGCGCAGGTCCCCTCAGCCGTGATCGATTCCCAGACCAAGCAGCTGATTCCCAACGGGGTCTGTATCCCATGTGCACTGGAGTTAAACTTGAATTCTGTGCCCTTGCAGGCTGAATGGGAGAGCTTTGAGACCGGAGCTTCCCTCTCCCCACACCGAGTTAATTATTAGGGGGATTTTTGCATTTAATTTAAAAATTAGTTTAACTTCGCCTCAAATATTATTTTTTCAGCCTAATTGAAGCACAGTGTGTGTGTCTTCTAATTGCTTTGAAGAACCTAATAAGAAGCTCCTTAAAAGTTTAAAGGCTAAAAGCTGAAGAGTTTTCATAAATTTAACATTAGCTTAACATTTCCACTGGGACTGGAAAATATCTACTCATAAGGATATTTGCTTGAGCTAAGCAATACAATTTGTCCCTCCATGTTAGCATGTCTGCCATATGTGAACACTCCAATATTTAACTTTTCTTATTATTTTAGATTTTTTTAAATTTTTCAAATGTTTTTAAATAAAGGGGTTTTTTAATTTTTAAATCTCTGAGGTCTGCAAAGATCATTGTGCTGAAGCAGGGGTGAGTCAGCTCCCGGGCTCCAGGAGCAGTAGGGTGAGTTTCAGTCTCTTCTCATCCCTCCCACCGCATTCCATCACTGCTCCCCTGCCCATGACCTCCTGCAGTGGGATGCAGGGGCTGGAGAGAAGCCGAGGCTGAAGTGAGGGTCAGTGAAGGGTCAGCCACAGTTATACCCTGTTGGGGGGTAGCATGAGTGGTGGGAGCAATGGGACCAGCTCAGTCGTTCCCTTGGGGCTCTCTCTATGGCTACAAGCCTGAGGGTCAGCGGGCTTGAGCAGTGAGCCCAGTGCTGTCCAGTCACCAAACACAATGTACCAGAGATTTCTTGGCTACCATTTCAGCTGATACACTCAGCTGAGGGCCAAGGTGCTGGGCCCTTGAGGCAGAGCTGCTGCCAGCTGCCCACCCAGTGCACAAACATGGTCTCTCTGGGCAGGCTGTTCCCTCCAGCCTTTAGCTTGTAACTTACAGGAGGTGAAAGCCCCTCCAGAGAGAGGGCAGGTCACTGCCCAGATTCAGGAGAACTCCATCTGAATTGTCTTTCTGTGCTGCAGGCAAGGCACGGCCTCTGCAGCTGACACAGCAAAGCACCCTCTGCTCTCAAGCTGTGAAGAGGCACCAGTGCCCTTCAGATGTGTTTGGACACAACAACAGCAGGACTCTAAAATTACCAGTAATAGGTATTTGCTTGAGTGATTAATACCATTTGGTTTAACTGAAGTTGTTGGATTGTGGATACAGCACCTGGGTTTGCTGAGCTGTGAAATTAAATTCTCAAAGATCAGAAAAGTGAGGGTTTAGGGCCAGAACACCACTTTTGAGTAACAGTTTTCAGTGTTACTTGAAGATCCTTGAAGTAACACTGTGCTCCTGGTTTGCTTCCTGAGCCCCTCCGCAGTGCCCAGGGGGTCCTGGGGGGAACCTCTGGCTCAGGCAGGTTTTACCTTTGAATCTATGGGAGAATAGTTCTGCCGGTTCTGCCAGTGCTGCCAAGTGGGTTGGGTGGGTGCTCTTACATTGAGCAAGGACCAGGGTGGGGTCTATCCCACGGACTGCACAGGTATGGCCCCCACAGACTTCTGCACTCGGATTGTGAGGAATGGAGTGAGTGGGGGGCTTGGGGAGGGCCAGGCTGGCACGGGCTCGTTTCGGGGTTTCTTCCCCCCCGTGGCTGTTCCCGAGGCACTTTGGGATGCTCGGCGCAGACTTGCTCTGAGCGTTTGAAAGGCTGGAAAACATACTCTTCCCTGGAGTCCCGGGTGGGATCCAGCTGGTCATGGGGGACTTCGGGGTCCGCGTAGGGATACCGGGAGCGTTGTGTGCTCCTCCCAGCCCCGCAGCCCTCCTGGCCGTCCCCTCGGGGCTGCCCCGGTGGGGGACATTGCATAACGCTTTACATAACCGGGCAGGGCGGTGCGGCCCCCCCGCACCTGCCCGGGGCCGTGGCCCCCCCTCCCNGTGCCCGGCGGCACCCCCGGGATGGCCTCGGGCAAAGCGGCAGGGGAGCGGCGGTGGGAGCTGGTGCGCTGGTGAGTGCGGCGGGGGGCGGAGGGGTCCCGGCAGGTTCGGGAAGGGAGACCCGAGAGGGAGATCGGGAGGAGCTCTGTTTGTGAGGGGGTTTGGGCTTTGACGTGGGGGGCGCTCCCAGCCCAGGAGAGGAGGGGAACCCCGGCGTGGGGGACCCCGGGTGGGGCTGGGGGGACACGGGATCTCGCTGTGGCGGGGTGTCCCGGGTGCGGGGGGTCCCGGCGGGGCGGCTGCTCCAGCTGAGGCGGGGGACACGCGGGGGTGCAG